>PVLD010004458.1:0-125028 GCA_004027595.1 Dinomys branickii
AAAAAAAAAAAAAGAGTAAGGAATATTCTGAAGCAAGGATAGATCAAAAGAGACTCCCTTTTGTCGGGCTAGACCCTGAGTAGCAATGGAAACCACCAGGATAGGCAAGATTGAAACAAATAGCCTCATCTTTATTTCAGGCTGGGTGCAGCCTGGGCCAAGGATGAGAAAACCATTGGCCCCAAACAAAGGAAGGAGGCCTATTTAATATACTATTTTAGGTATGGGAGGGGGAAATTCCACTGAGGAAGGTGGAAAATTTAAGTTTCTCAGGGGTCAGTGGTGGGTCTGGTGCCTCTGGGGGGCGGAGCACAGGAGGACATCAGCCTGTGTCTGATTACAATGTGGCATTCTGAAGACTCACAAGGTTTCCTGTGAGCCTGAGAACTAGGCCTGGGAACCATCCTGATAAACAGATTTACTTTAGTCTCTTGAGCTGAGTGAGGGGCTTTCTGTTTGAACAGACTGGTTGTCTGTTGGAGTTTTTTCTCTCCAAGTTGGGCGGGGTATACAATGTGAGGGACCTAACACCTTCTTGCCATTCTATATTCTGTTTCTGTCCAGGGTGACAGGTCCCGAGAATGAGGTGCTCGTGGATGCAAAGAAAAGTAAGAGAGACAAGAGAAACAAGAGAGGCAGAAGTCTGGGATGGGGGCTCACAGCCTCTGGGACTGCAGCCTCGATTACCAATCTCAGGGACCTTTTATTAGCAGGAAGCAAGGGCATAGCTAGTGCAGATGGGCAGATATCAGACATTTTGTTTTTAACAAAGATAATTAAAGGATTATCCTCCTTAACATGTAATCCAACATACACCTGTAATCCCAGCATTTTGGAGGTTGAGACAGGCGGATCATAAACTCAAATTCAAGACCAGTCCTGGCTTTTATAATGAAGCCTTACCCTAACAAACAATAAACAAACCATTGTGTGTCCTCAGTGTTTTCTCTAACTAAAGCATGTCCTTCTCCACACCTTTCCTCTAGCCTTCTGTCCTTTGCCATCTCAGTGAATCCTAAGGAGGAGAATTCAACTTATTGAACCCAGTGAGACTGAGGGGACACTTACTGGTCAGATGTGACTGTTAATCATGAGTGCGTCCATTTAATGGATGAAGAAACACCTGTCAGGTTAGTAAAGCACAGCTCTGGCTGTGTTTGTGGATGACTGACACATAATAGTCAGCAAACTGAAGGAGGAAGACCTACCTGGGGTTGTGGGCGGCATCAACCAATCCACTTGTAGCCTGGGTGGAATAAAGAAAGGAAAGAATAAGGAAGTGTACCCCTTTTGGAAACCTCCGATCTCCTTGAGCGGGTGCACCTTCTGCTGCCATCGCCCTTGGACATTGGTCTCCAGGTCTCCAGTTTTGCCAGCCTTCCAATGCAGTCTCACATTGACGACTCTCCAGGGAGCTTCCAGTCCTTCAACCTTGAGTTGTTATTGTTATCCCCTAAGTTAATTTTGTGCATGTGCACATGCACATGCACACGTGTATGTTTTGAGACAGGTCTCACTATGTGATTCAGATTGACCTTGAACTCACAGCAATCCTCCTGCCTCAGCCTCCTGAGTGCTAGGATTACAGATGTGTGCTACTATGCTTGGCTTTTGTTTTTGTCTTTTTGAGACAGGGTCTTGCTATGCAGTTCAGGCTGGCCTTGAGCTCACTTTGTAGCTCAGGCTGGTCTTAAATTTGCAATAATCTTCCTGTCTCAGCCTCCTGAGGGCTGAGATTACAGGTGTGTACCACCATGCCCGGCAGTGCTATATGCTTGATCCCTCTTGTTCTGTGGCTTTCATTTCCTCGGGTGGAGGAGCTGTAGCCCTCAGCTGTACAGTTCTCCAGCTCCAGTGTACAGACAGCCATACAGCCCTGGTGGACTCTTCCACCACAGATACTGTAAGCCTACCTAATAAAACTTCTTGCATAAATATATATAGAGAAGGGGGGAATCCTCTAGAGAACCCTAACTAATACATCAAGTTTTGTGCTTATTAAAATGAATGAGACAAAGGCCCTTTGCCATTGGGGGCACAAGTCTTGACAAGTGGCCTGTGTGTCATCTTGAGATCAACAGATGTGAGGGTGTCCCGATTGATACTTCATTCAGGACTACCTGCTATTTCCTCTTTCACTACTCTTCTCTCCCCTCTGTCAAAACCCAAACACCCTGAGAGCACTGATCATCTGTGTTTACATGTCAGAGGTGACCTGTGGCTTGAGAATTCTTTGATGGCTCTTAATGGCTCTTTAGATGAGCAGATGTTTTCAAGCCTCAGAAAGAGGTGTCACTCAGTGGTAGAGTGCTTGCCTAACATGCAAGAGGCGCTGGGTTGCCTCCAGAGTCCTCAGGATCCCCTCACCCAACACAGACCCAGGGTACAAGTTTTGCACTTTCTAAGCACCCCCTTGTTCCTTCCGCATTTCACCTTCGCACCAACCCTATAGGCAGTTATCATTACCCCTAAGTCCAGTGAGGCATCTGGTGCACAGAAAGATTAATTCACTATCCAGCTTGCACTGTTACTTGCGCTAGTCTGTGGGTGATGCTTTGTAATTACTAGAAAAAGACAAATGCAACTAAGGTGTGCTTTGGCTTGTGCGTGGATGCCCCCAAAGCCCCATGTGGTCACAGGTGGGGCTTTTCAGAGGCTGCTGCATCAGGTCAATTACTCTTAGTTATTGAGGGCTGATCAGGCCTACAATCTCCCAAGCAAATGAACAGCAAAGGCTCACATAAATGAGACAAATGAAATGATTGTAGGGCTCCAGGAGGGTCCAACTGTCTTACAATATTTATTATTCTCTGGGTTAAGAGTCAGACTTCCTTGGGCTGCCCAAATAAAGGAGGGGGATACTGAAGAAAATGCAGGAACCTGGGCAGGACTTGGGAAACCCTTTACTAAATTCTCCTAGTAACACTTATGTTAATTTAGGAGAACTAAGTTAACTCCAGGAAGGCCTTCACTGCAGGAGTGAGATGCCGGCAGCTACAGTCTCCTTTCAGTTCGTTGGGGTTGGAACCAAAAGTCCTCAGCTGCGGCCTTGTCCTGTCCTTTGAGGCCTCATAGCTTCACCCACCATTACAGGCCTCAGTAGGGACCAGTGATTCACAAGTAAACATGGAAAGCCAAATCCTGTTGAGAACTGCTTCATGGTGTTCTCCATCATGGCTGGATCTAGAGTGTGTGGCACTGGGCCGGGTTCATGGTTCAGTGCAAGTATTTAGGGCACTAGGTTTAAGGGTGTGAGTGCCCCTGACCTAAGTAGCCTGGGTAAGGTATAAGGGACAGAAAGAGACTTATCATTTGCTTGCTTGCTTTTGCTGTCTTCTGTCTGCCATGAATGGTTTCTCCCCCATAATGGCCCTCTGCCATGCCACCTTGCCCTGGAGCCAGCTGACTATGGATTGAAAGCTCTATAAACTGTGAGCATAAGTCTTTCTTCTCTTAACCTGTAGATGTTGGATATTTTGTTTCAGTAGTGAGAAAAGTAACTAAGACAGGGTCAGGACAAACACTCATCTGGGGCAAAAGTTTAATTACTCCATACATTATGTAAAAAGAAATTCCAGATTGATTAAAGATCTAAATGTGAAAAAAATATACCATAGAACTAAATATGCTCTTACTGTATGATCCATCAGTCACACACCTTGGTATTTACCCAAACAAATGGAAACAAAAGTCCGCTCAAGCACCTGCACATGGTTGGTGAGCCGGAACTGATGTCCTTTGGTAAGTGCCTAGCTAAATTACGGTATGCCAACAATGGAATATTACCCAGCTATAAAAAAACTGAGCTACCAGACCTCATAAGACATGGAGGGTCCTTAAATGCAGTTACTCAGTGAAAGAAGCCGGTTGGAAAAGGATTGTACTCAAAGTATGTAAGTGATGATTCCAAATTGGTGACATTTCGGGAAGGGCAAAGCTATGGAGATAATGAAAAGAAAGGTCACTAAGAGTCAGTGGACAGGGAGGGTGCGTAACCCTCTGTGCTTGTCTCCTTTTCTCTTGTGTTCTGTTTTGAAGCACTTTTGTGATTACACTGGACCTGCCCAGATTAGGAGAATCTCTCCATTTTGAGGATTTCATTTCATTTCATTTGCAAAATCCTTTTTTTTTCCAAGCACAGGGGCGCATTTGCTGATTTAGGGGATAAGAACACAGACGTCTTTGGGGACTATTGTTCTGTGTATCAAGTTTCAGAGTTTTTAATCAGAGGAAACTGCATCACGGAATTCCAAAGGCCTCTGTCTAACGCAGGCTTCCTGCCAAGCATCATGCAGTGGTCAAAGGTCTCACTAAATTGCTAAGTTGCACAGGCAGGGTTCAAATGTGTGACCCTCCTGCCTCAGTCTTGCAGAGTACAGAGATTACAGGCAGGATATCTTCTTAATGTGTAGATCTGAAACTGCTATGATCACTTTGCTCAGGTTTTGTTTGTTTCTTTGTTTGTTTGTTTGCTTGGGGTTTTTGAGACAGGGTCTTGCTGTATAGTTCAGGATGCCCCTGAACTAACTGTATAGCCCAGGCTGACCTCGAACTTGGGGCAATCCTGCCTCAGCCTCCCGAATGCTAGGATTACAGGCATGCACCACCATAGCTGGCTCACTTTCTCAGTTTTCCACTGATTGTTTCCGTGGTGCTGAGGAATCTCACCTGGGGCCTCACACCTACTAGACGGGTGCTCCACCACTTAGCTCCACCCCTGGGTCCTTCTGCCAGTGTTTGAAGATCCTGGAACAGTTGCAGTTTCCAGTTTACTACAGGTTCCTTAGAACTGGCCTCCAAAGGCTGCTAGGCCTCTTCCAGGACGCTTGGCTAATCCACTGGTGAGTAAATCCAGCTTTAGCAGTGTGGAGAACAAAGGTAACGCTGACCTCCTTGTGAATGGGGTTTGGGAGGAGAAGCAGGGGCACCCACAGTATGGGAGCTGCTCCACGGGCTCTGGAGACTCCCACTAAGTCCTCCCTCTGCCAGAACCCAGCCCTGTTGTTGGGACTCAGGCCCTCTTTAAAGAAACACTGGAAAGGACTTAGGTTACCAAAGTCAGGGACCCCACCAACCCACCTCGGACTCCAGCACCCTCAAGGACCCCACCCGCCTTGACCTTGGAGCAGCAGGTGGAAGTCAAAGCAGGCCTCTGTATTCCCACAGCAGAGGCCAGATAGTGGGGGCAGGAATACTTCAGCTTGGCTCTGGAAACTCTATCTTAAATACAGACTGGAGCTGCAGTGACTCAGAATGAAGCAGAAAAACTTGTGGGGGCAAGTCCCAGTCAACTCTGGCATAGTAAAGAGGCATCCACGGAAGTGCTAAGAGCAGGGATTATTTAGCAGAATTTTGCAATCTTAGAGCTGGAAGAGACTTTCACAAGAATCTAGCCCAAACGTTTTGTTGCCATGGAACTCTTTTCCTCAAACGAAAGCTTCAGAGAGCCCCAGTACAAACGCCTCTAGAAGCTGCTCCAGCTGCTGGGGAAGGCGAGGGAAACGAGGAAAAGGCCGATTTATAAAATGAGAAAAGTGTAAAAGGCCATCATGGAAGGAAATCTTTTTATTGATGTTTATATGATAAAGAGGCTAAACCATTATTGATTAAAAAAAAAAAGTTCCCCAAATGAACTGGTTCTTAACTTGGATCTTATAGGCTTTAAATATTTAGGGACCTATCCACTTGGAGACAGGGAATACGACCTTTAGTCACACGGAAATGAGCCTTGGGCGGAAATTGTAAGGGGTATGGGACTTGCTAGGCCTTTTAAAACATAGTCCCCAAGTCCCACCAGAGGGCGCCCGCGTTGGGCGTTGTGAAGTTTGGTTTGTGGCCCGCGGCCTCGCGTTGCCTGAATTTAGGAAATCTAACTGGGTGCCACGCATTTGAGAATACACAGCTCTGTAGTCCAACTTCCTTCCCTTTCACCTTCCTTCCAAGGATCAAACTTTTCGGAAAGGGGGAAAAAGCGCTTTCACAACATATTCTAACAAAAACAAAGCACAGAGAGCCTTCCAAGGGGCCGAGGCAGCGGGAAGCCTGTGCTTCTGAAGCTTCCTGTCCGGACTTCGCCACTAGGTGACTCTAAGGAAGTACGAATTCTCAGGCCTCAGTTTCCCCGTGCGTACAGTGGCTCTTTGTACCCTACCATCGTTGCATGTTGTTACAGGGGAGTTACACAAAGCCTCGCTTCAAATCTAGATCCCACATAAATCAGTAAAAGAGGGACCGTCGCCTAGGGTGGCTACTGAGGTTAAATACTGGCAGGCGATGTCCCTCCTCGCCCTCCGGAGCGCCCCTGCCCCCGCAGCGGTAGGAAAGTCTAATATTCAGGCGGGACGTTTTAGAACTCCGGGCGGCCACGTGCAATTTAACAGCAGCCCGGAAGAGCGGACAACACATCTGGGTCTTTCACCGTGCTCCGCCTGGTATCACCCCCCTTCGTCCCCAATATCTCCGAGGTCCCGTGACAGTTTTGGGGGCCGCCCCACCCGCCGCCCCGCCCCCAGTCCCGGCCCCGCCCCCGCGCGTCAGTGCGTCTTTGCGCAGGGGCGTTTCCCGGGGGCGTGCCGCGGTTGCTAGGCGACCAGGCCGCTCCCCCCGCCCGCCCTGAGCTCTGTCTGCCTCCTGGCCCCGGCCGGTGGAGAGCGAAGGCGCGTGGAGCTGCAGAGTCTGGCCGGGATTCCCCGGGGAGACTTCGCACCCCAAGACAGCTGTCCCAGTGCAGGTGGGCGCGGCCCGCCAGACCCTCCAACCGCCGCTCCTACCCCCGCGGGGGTCCCCGAACTAGCGATGGGGGGCGCGGCTCACGGGCCGGGACGGAAGGATGCGGGGCCGCCCGGGGCCGGGCTCCCGCCCCAGCAGCGGAGGTAACGGCGCCCGGGGTAACGGGCTGGGGACGCCCGAGGGGCAGGCTGGCTCTGGCCCGAGAGGCCGCGGTGTGGGGAAGCCTGGAGGCTGGGCGAGCCCCTCGGCCAACGATCGGACGGACGGACGGCTCTCCCGGGACCTCCCCTCTTCCTCCCGGCTCCCTAGCCAAGCGGGAGCCAGGAGGGGCTGCAGCTAGCTGGGGGGAGCGTAACCATTTCGAAGATCTCTGGAGCCCTAGATCGGGGTGCATGGCCAGGGACACCGCACACCCAGGACTTTCTGTGGGGCTTTTTAGTAAACCAGGGGCGCCGGGCGCCGTGGCTTTGAATCCATCCCTGTTGCTCAGGGCTCAGAGCCACGACAGAACTCTTGGGGGCTTTGCTGTGAAGGGTGCGGTCTGGCTTTGAGTGAGTAGGTGAGGGGCAGTGCTGGGCAGACGGCCTGCGGATCCCACTTGCAGAGATTCCCCGCCTTGCATTGCAGTTGCTGCCTAAATGCAGACCCCTCCACCCCCAACCCGCCCCGTGTCCTTTTCGTGGAGCCTTCCCGTGGTGAATTTCTTCTGTTAATAGGAAATTTTGCTGGTCTTTATTTCTATACATGTGGATGTCTGTCCTTGTTTGTTTTATCAGGCCATGGCAAAGGGTTGGCCACATCCACAATATTTGGTTTTTGTCACTGAAGCATTTCACTTAAAATAGAAATAATTCTATCAGAATGTGAGTTTGCTTTTAAAAGAGAGCCTTACAAAAACATTTGTGCTTTTTTTTAATGCCTTTTGTATTCCTTTAATACGCTCATCAGACAAACTCTAGAAGTAATTTTACAAAAAGTCTTTAAAGGCAACGAAAATATTCCAGAATATTTTTTAAAAACATTTTTTAAAAAAATCATCCCCTGCAACATGGTCATTGTTGCAGTCATGATATATCATATCAGATGAAGCGGTGAACTGGGAAGCCCATGTTCTTGATAGCGGATGAGATACATTATTCAGGGCCATCTTGTGGATTAAAGAAACCCTGTCTGTCTTTTGTGTTTCCTTGCCGGTGCAGTGGCCACAATGTGGAAGAACAGAGGAATAATTCTTAATTTGTTGCCATTTTACCTTCCCTGTCTATGGGGAAATGAAATGGGAAGAGAAGTGAGACACAGTATCGTTTCATGATTGAAAGCACCCCCTTGGCCTTCACTATAATGGTCACTGTATTTTTCTGCAAGTTAGGTAGTTACAAGTAAGTAGATGGAGGAGAGCCTTAACAGATCTCATATTTCTGGCTTGTGAGACCCAGACACGTGTAGACAAGAGCTGCTCTTGCCACCTGCCTGTGGACAGCCTCGGACAGCCTCCTCGGAGGGGAGGAGCGGTGCGGCCAGTGGTGCAGCTCAGGCAGATTAGAATCCAAGTCCCAGACTCTAAAGACACGACCACTCCTGTCATATTTTTCCCTTCTGGTTTGGGGGCTTCATGTTCAAACTAACTTTCATTTTATTTTCTGTTGTTGTTTGTTTTGTCTTTTTAAGACAGGGTTTCTCGGGGGCACCCACTTTCTGGGCCGTCTCATGTCCCTCTTACACAGAAGCTTGCTTTCTTATAATAAATTCTTCCTACTCTTAAAATAAAAAATGACAGGGTTTCAATATGTAATTCAAGCTGGCCTTGAACTCACTTTGTTGCCCAGACTGGCCTCCAACTTGCAGGGATCCTTCTGCCTCAGCTTCCCCATGCTGGGATTACGGGGTTATAGGTATGCCCCACCACACCTGGCCTAATTTTCATTTTAAAGGAGTAATTTAACTGACAGTCCTTATTTTCTAAACATTCAGAAAGTAAGACTTGCGGCCAGGGATGTAGCTCAGTGGCATAAGCACTTGCCTGGCAAGCCTGAGGTCATGAGTTTGATTCCTGGTACCAAAAAAAAAAAAAAAAGTAAGGCTTGCTCTGTTTGAAAATAAGAAGTGAAAATACTGCCCTTTGTTTAAAAAATAAGTAAAAGGAAAAGTTGGGATTCTTCATTCCTCTGGCAAATGCCACATTTCTTCAGTGACAAAATTCAGGGTAGACATTTATTTCTATTGATTGTTCTTTGTAGTAAGGTTGAAGCAGTTAAGGCATGATGTTTTGGAATTGCAAATCTATATCCTTCAGTTACTGACAGATTTTGCCTGTAATCCTTTCCACTAGAGTGGGGGGTGGTATCTGTGATACCTTCATGATGATAGACGAAACCAGATGTCCACCATGTTCAAATGCACTCTGCAACCCTTCTGAACCAGCCCCGCAGAGAAGACTAAATGTAAGTAAAGGAGGTGACTGTGTGTGTTCTGCCTTGGACAGGAGCAGGTGCTATTTCAGTGCGCCAGGTACAGTTATGTATCACTGGCAACACAAACTTTATTTCCTTTTGATTTCTCCTGATGTTGGAGAACAATTTCTGTGGTCCAGGTTTAGCTTTCACAATGACTTTGACTTGGAGCCCACTTTTTCCTTTCAATTTCTATTGAGATAAATATATAGTATGAGAAAAAAAAAGTGCTACATTTATCTAGGTAGTGTTCATTTTTATAGAGGATGACACAGTATTACAAAAGATCCTTTTAACAAAAATAAGGAACAGAAAATATCTTGAAATTCATACATCTGCAGAATTTTTCCCTGTAAGATAGAAATGGAGTGCTGGCTCATTGGTATGCTAATAAGAACCATTTTGTAACTCATAAATTAAACTCGAACAATACAGTTTGGTTTTTGATGCATTTAATTTAATCATTTTAGGAACTGCAGACACTTAGCTTTTGACCCTGTCTTACTTAAGGTAATAATAAAATTAATTCACATTCCCTCAGCATATATAGAATAGTGGGTAGAGCCGGGCTTGGACGAGTTCCAAGACCGGGAGGAGCTGTCCTGTGACTTCCGATTGTGCCGTGTATGTCATCTAATGAGTATACTGAATAACTGCATTGACTAATTTGTAATATTTCACCTTCATGTTTCTGTGTTTAATACCTGGAGTTACTTCTGGATGGAAAAAATTACTTACCTTTTTCATAGTCGTTCCCAAGTTTTCATCAGTTTTTGCTACTAAAATCAACCTTTTCGCCAATTTCAAGGCTGATAATATTACAAAGCACCAGCTAAAAATATTTGGCAGGTTGGTCATTCTATTTTTAAACTCCTTTATGGAGTGTAGTAGGTTTTTTTTCCCCCATTTTCTACAAGTTTATTTCGTTAGTACATAAATATCTCTGACTCTTAGAAACACATACACCTTGTGTTGACCATCAGATTTCTGGGCCCCTTGCTGCCAATGGCATGTCCTGCATAGGAGACCTTTTGCAGTGGGGCTGGTGTGTTAATGTCTGACTTCAAGTTTGTTTGAACTTTCCCTCAGAATTGGTCCCTGCTGATCACCTTCCAGTAGGTCACTTACATTGTTTGTTTCAGGATCAAAATTAATTTCTTGTTGTGTATTGCGTGCCATTCAGAGTAATACTTTTTGAGAAGCATAGGACTTCCAATTCTAACCCAATGGTGTCCTCACAGATTTTCCTGGGGGGGTGGGGGGGATGCTTTTCACCTCTTGGTGGCACTTACAGTTCGTTATACTGTGATGCCATCCTGAGACTATTGCTCCTTTCACAAAACCTTTGAGCTTCATTGTTTACTGGGGATCTCTTACACTCTCCCTGTAAACTAGAACTCATGTGCCTGTAGGCTTTTGGGGGATTCGTTCTGTTGCAGGGATTTAAGGCCAGGAACTGGCTAAAGGGTAGGTTTCTATATCTGGATGAGAAAGATATTCTTTTTTTTTTTGGTCTTTTTGAGACAGGGTCTCGCTATGCAGTTCAGGCTGGCCTTGAGCTCATTTTGTAGCCCAGGCTGATCTCAAACTCACAACAATCCTCCTGCCTCAGCCTCCCAAGTGCTGGGATTACAAGAGTGCACCACCATGCCCTGCTGAGAAAGATATTCTTTCTGAATTCTCAACAACATTTTTAGGATTCAATTAATACAGTATATTATTAATATTTGAAGCACTATAAACCTTGCAAGTTAAATATATGTGAAGCATTCTTAAATAAAACATAGTCAATCAAGCATTATCTGTCTCTGGATATAATGATATGGTCAATAAAACATTTGTTAGAGTTGCTCATATACATTCTTATTGTGATTATAATTCTAGACTAGAAATTAACATGTTTTATAACTCTCACGTTTTAACACTTGTGAACATTGTAGATTCTCCAAGAACAATGGAAGGAAGATTTCATTTATAGCACAGGAGACTTGACATATAATTGACTCAGGCCAGTGCTTGAGTTATTGATAGGAAAGAAAGATAAGGAAAGAACCCCTCCCTGTGTGGACAACTTCCTTCCTGGAATTCTCCAGGTTCAGTGGAGGTTGGACCTCACCTGCAGTAGCGTGCCTGTCCTGGAAGCCACACTGCATGAGAGACAGGAAGTGCAGTGCATAGGGAGAATGTGAGCAGATGGGGGAGCGCGGGAAACAGTGCATGCAGGGCAGAGTGAGAAGAAGCGGAGGGCACAGAGAACCTACAGAAGAATGGTGGTGGCATACACAGAACAGCCCCTTTAGGCATCCCAAAAGCCTACAGTGAAATTTAGACACTCCTGTGTAGTGCCCAAGAGCAAGGCAAAACTGAATTGTCAGGGAGATTAGGCTCATTCTTTTCTCTTTTTTTGTTCTTTTTGAGACATGGTTTCACTATGTGAGTCACTTTGCAGCCTTGAGCTCACTTTGTAGCCCAGGCTGGCCTCAAACTGGCAGCAATCCTCCTGCCTAAACCTCCCAAGTGCTGGGATTATAGGTGTGCATCGGCCATAGCTCACTTCGTTTTTTTGCTTTGTTTTTATCTTTTTGAGACAGGGTCTCCCTGTGCAGTTCAGGCTGGCCTTAAGCTCACTTTGTAGCCCAGGCTGGTCTCCAACTCACAATGATCCTCTTACCTTAGCCTCCCTTGAGTGCTGGTGTGCACCATCACACCTAGGCTCACTTTAAAGAAAAGCTAAACGATCCCAGTTAATGCCATTGTAGTAGTCCTTTGGAAATTACATTTCTGTTCTTATTACCACACTGTGTCTGAGACCCTGCCTTCACCACAAACAGAAATGAAGACTTCCAGGGCAGGAGGGCTGCTCACGTGTGGGCACAGGGTTGGCCCCGAGGCCACAAATGCTCTTCCTACTTGTCTGTCCCTGAAGACTGCAGTTGCTAGAGAGGCGTTTCTTAGGGTTAGGATGGTGACCTTTTGTTAAATTCCAGTATCCCTGGGGAGATGACACATTCAATTATAGAGCAAGCTGAAAGCAGGCTTTGTGTAGGGGAGAAGGTGGGCAAGGCCCTTCTGTACAGACACCTATTATGGGGTCTTGGTTGGTAGAGGTGTATTTAGTGGTAGATGCTTGGTAGAGAGAGACTGGAGATACGGAGGAAACCATCAGAAGAAATCAAAAAGGGAAAGGAAGGGTGTGTAGGATGTAAACCTTAATACATTGAGAGTTTTGCCTCATTGTAATCAGGGTTTTGAACATGTTTTATAGTTTGCATCTTTCACATATATTTTTATTAAAATTTGATTTATACAATAACTTGCAAGTAGGAATTATCCACATTTTAGCCAGGTGTGGAGGTGCATGCCTGTAATCTCAGTACTTGGGAGGCTGAGACAGAAGGATCGCTGTGAGTTCAAGGTGAGCCTGAACTGCATATCGAGAACCTGTTTTGTTTTTTTTTTTAAAGATTAACATGCCCGGCAACCTACAGCTTCTAAGTAGTGTAGCTGGACCCCCACTTGGGCCTTCTGACTTCACATTTGTTCATATTTCAGATGTGTCCCAAAGACTTGGGCAGTAAATATTTACATGCATTAAAGTTAGGTAGTAAAAATTATTTAAGGAAAACTGGCTGGGCTGCATGCAGATGTCGGGTTTTATTATGTAAATCTAACTAAAATAAAACAGTTACAATTCTTTCCCTATGTCAGCCAAATGTATTCCCTAAGACATAGATGATGGCTCCTTAGCACAGGTGCTGAGCAGTGAGCAGTGAGTGTCCTGGCGAACAGCAGATAGGTGGCTGGGTGGGACCCAACTGTCTGTCCATCCCTAAAAACAACTGTAGCTCTTTGACTGAATTACTCGTAAGAAAAGCCATTGCATTCAGTCTGCATTTCAGCAGGGTACAGCACTATTGACCAGGGATTGTTCTGGCCCACGCTGGCCTCCTTGAAGCTAAGAGCCAAGCCATGGCTCCAGTTTTATAAGATGCTCCCTAGGGGTCTGACGATCTCAAGAGTCTTCTCTAGTTTAGGACTTTTGTGATTCAGTGAGCTGAGTGAGAAGGCCGTAGGGAGCTGTGTGGATTGCAGGCTGAGTCTGTACTCAGCCCTCCCAGAGAGTTGTACAGACTGCTCGAGACCTGGGTGCTGAGTTATACCGGTGTGAAGAGCCCTAGGCTGAGTTGGAAGATCTGGGTTTATATCCTGTGTGTCTCTCTGAATGTCATTGTTTCCAGAACACTTTCATGTGCACTGTTTTGATCCTGCTGCATGCCCTTAAGATGTGGGAAAGTGCTTGAAATAATTAGTAAACAATGTGTTTACACATTGGTAAATATGTGTTTCACATATTTAATAAAATGGCAAATTATGTGGCACAGACTTGAAAAACTGCAGTGTAAATGTGAGGTCAGTTAGTACAGGCTTAGAGGAGTTCTAAGTGGGAGAGGGCTTAAATTGGATCATGAAAGAGTATAGGATGTGAGCAGGTGGGTGGGGTGAAAGGAGTGAGTATGAAGAGAGACCTATAAGAAGGAACCTAGCACCCTGGGGTGCTGAGGCAGGAGGATTGCAAGTTCAAGCCCAGCTTGAACACCTTGGCGATTTAGCAAGACCCTGTCTCATAATTTTTTAAGGAGTGTATGTGTGTATGAGGAGCTAGGATATAGCTCAGTGCAAAAGCCCTGGGCTCAATCCTCTGTACCCCATCAACAAAGGTACCTAGTGTGTTGAGGGGTATTAAGGTGAGTGTTTGTCTTCCACAAAGCAAGATATACAAAAGGGGTTGAGGTTGCAGCCTTAATACTCAGGGAATCTGAGGATTAGCACAAGTCTATAGACTCTTGCTTTTCTTATCTGCTATTTGAGCTTTTTAACCTTAAAGTAAACATGACTAGACATGTTTTTATGTTCAGCCAGAGGAAGGGGTTTTAACATTGTCTTTGGTTTTTTCTTGCATAGATCACCACCGAGCAGTTAACGAGAGATCACACCCAGCACTTTCCGAGCAGAGGGGACATGAAGGTAGAACAACTGTTCCAGGAATTTGGCAACAGAAGATCTAATACGCTTCAGTCAGATGGCACCAAGGACTCTGAAGAATGTTCTCCCACCGTGTCTCAGAGGAGGAGTTCAGATAGCGTGAATACAGGGAAATGCAGCAGTTCCTCCAGAGCCCCCAAAGCGGTGCCTCTGACCCCAGAGCAAGCACTGAAGCAGTATAAACATCACCTCACCGCCTATGAGAAGGTGGAGATCATCAACTACCCGGAAATCTACTTTGTGGGTCCAAATGCCAAAAAAAGACAGGGTGTGATTGGTGGTCCCAATAATGGAGGGTATGATGACGCGGATGGGGCCTACATTCACGTACCTCGAGACCATCTAGCTTATCGATATGAGGTGCTGAAGATCATTGGCAAGGGGAGCTTTGGGCAGGTGGCCCGGGTCTACGATCACAAGCTCCGACAGTACGTGGCTCTGAAAATGGTGCGCAATGAAAAGCGTTTCCATCGCCAAGCAGCGGAGGAGATCCGGATCTTGGAGCATCTTAAGAAACAAGATAAAACTGGCAGCATGAATGTGATCCACATACTGGAGAGTTTCACATTCCGGAACCATGTCTGCATGGCCTTTGAGTTACTGAGCATAGACCTTTATGAGCTAATTAAAAAAAACAAGTTTCAGGGCTTTAGTGTCCAGTTGGTACGCAAGTTTGCTCAATCGATCCTGCAGTCCTTGGATGCCCTCCACAAAAATAAGATCATTCATTGTGACCTGAAGCCAGAAAACATTCTCCTGAAGCACCACGGACGCAGTGCAACCAAGGTCATCGACTTTGGGTCCAGCTGCTTCGAGTACCAGAAGCTTTACACGTACATCCAGTCTCGCTTCTACAGAGCTCCTGAGATCATCTTAGGCTGCCGCTATAGCACACCTATTGACATATGGAGTTTTGGCTGCATCCTTGCAGAACTTCTAACGGGACAGCCTCTGTTCCCGGGGGACGATGAAGGAGACCAGTTGGCCTGCATGATGGAGCTGCTTGGGATGCCGCCGCCAAAGCTTCTGGAGCAATCCAAACGTGCCAAGTACTTTATTAACTCCAAGGGCCTGCCTCGGTACTGCTCTGTGACCACTCAGGCAGACGGGAAGATTGTGCTGGTGGGGGGCCGCTCACGCAGGGGTAAGAAGCGGGGTCCCCCAGGCAGCAAAGACTGGGCGACAGCTCTGAAAGGTTGCGATGACTACTTGTTTATAGAGTTCCTGAAACGATGTCTGCACTGGGACCCTGCTGCCCGGCTGACTCCGGCTCAGGCATTGAGACACCCTTGGATTAGCAAATCTGTGCCCTGGCCTCTCAGCATGGACAAGGGGTCAGGGAAACGGGTAGTGAATCCTACACATGCTTTGCACGGACTGGGTTCCAAGCTGCCTCCAGTTGTGGGAATAGCCAATAAGCTTAAAGCTAACTTAATGTCAGAAGCCAATGGCAGTATACCTTTGTGCAGTGTGTTGCCAAAATTGATTAACTAATGGACAGCTCGGAGATACATATGTATGTATTTTTTAATTATCTTGCATACCTGCAAATGGAAAAAAATGCAAGCCATTGGTAGATATGTTTTGTTAGACTAGACTTTTTTTTTTTAACCAGGGAAACATTTTTATAAATACTCTTAAGAGAACTCTTCAAGGGCTAATTACCTAACCAGCTTGTATTGGCCATCTGGAATATATATTAAATGACTTTTATAGGTCAATGCATCTTTGTTGTTATTGTCAGATATACTTCAACCTGTGCATTCTATTGGTATAAATCTTTCTTTCAGGATAGAAGGTGCCAGAAGTCTATCTCCTGCCTCTCACTATTTCTCTCCCTCCACCACATCCACTCTGGAGGGGTCGTGTTGGATATGGCAGTCACTGTAGATGGCAGTCGGGAAGCTCGTGTCCCAGTGGGTGGTTCTGTGGGCTCGTTGTAGAAGGGCTCACAGTGCAGTGTGGGGTCAGGAACACCTCAGAGCTATTGGTCACTTGGACAATCAGTGCCTCTGCTTTTCAGTTGTTCCCTTCAATTCTCTGGTGCAAGATTTCCTGTCGTTATTGTTTTGCTTCTGATTTGTTTCCTGAGCATATAAAGTATCTTATGGACATCTTACCACTTCACCACATACAAAACCCACCTTATAAAATTATAAAGCCTTGGTGCTGTCAGGAGGTGGTGGCCTTAGTGGTGGCATCAGGTCCCTGGGAGCTGCCCTTGATGGAGACCATGCAACACTGGTCTCTTTCCTGTCCATTTCTGGCCATAGGGGGACAGAGTTGCTCCACCATGTGCCCCACCTGATACACTGCCACAGGCCCAGGTAGGGGGCCAGTCATTCATAGATGCGAGCCAAAGCAACCCTTTCTACAAGGCAATTTGTCTCAGATATTTCTTACACTAACAAAAACCTGGTTAACACGGGTACTAATTTTAAAACCATGTCAATTCACCCTACCTCCTGCACCTGCAAGGAAGATAAGGCTATTGTTAAAGGTAGAACAGGCATGAAAAATGCAGGTCCCAGCCCTGTGGCCATCCAGAGACAGGCTTGCTCACCACATGTTTGTGGCCTCATCCTTTCCAAAGTGATGATAGTCAGGTAGGCTCGTCACAGTGCCAGTGCTTCCTTCCCGTCTTTCCAGCCACCTGCCACTTAGCGCACTACGTTTTTCCACTTTCACTTTAAGCTCCCTGGCACTTCCCTAGACTCAGCTTGAACTGCAGCTATAAGGAGAAAACTATTTGAAAATCCCCACGCTGGATATAATCCATTTTCTCCTTTACTTTCCCTAATTGCACTTCGGCAGCCTTTATCTCTGCTAAAATTGAAAGTTAAGCTCGGCATCGTGGTGCATGCCTGTAATCCCAGCACTAAGGAGGCTGAGGCAGGAGGATCACTGTGAGTTCAAGGCCAACCTACACAGGGAAACCTTGTCTCAAAAAATAAATTTTTAAAAAAAGAAACTAAACGGCCAGGAGCACAACTAGTTCCTGGCCAGAAGGCTTCCTGGAAGGGGGGATGGGAAAGGGACAGTAACTCACTGCTGCTGCTTTTCACTTTTTGTTGTTTTCCTGCCCCTTTCTCTACTCCCACGCCCCTCTGAAACAAAATATGTACATATCCTGTCCCACATGTGTGCTCTTTATAGCAGAACATTTGCTTTCTACAACATAGTTCTTGGAATAACCTAGTTCAAGTCTCAATTTTCTGGAATTAAGTCTGCAAATTCCTAAGATTAGAAACCTCCCATCGCCCCATAATGGGTATCAAAGCCACAGATGCTCCAACCACTGAGCGATATATATCCAGACCTTTCTATTTTTTATTGTGAGACAGTGTCTTGCTAAGTTGCCCTGGCAGGACACGAATGTGTGATCATCCTCCCACAGCCTCCCTCCCTCAGTACAGGTGTTACCGTGTGTGCCACTGTACCTGGCTGGAAGAAGGCTTCTTTGTTGGGTAATGTAGTAACAAGAAAAGAAGGTGAGAGCCATGAACATAGGTAAAGAACTTCTGCCTTATCCAGAAGTACTCCCAATTGCCACCATGAGGTGTGGGAAGGGGGAACGAGGGCCTGAGCCTCCCCAGCATGAGGGCCCCAGCAGGGAAGCTCAAACCAAAGCCTCAGCTCTCTCACAGGAGGAAGTTGTGGTACTTTTGGTGCCTGAAAAAACTGAAATATTCAAAACTTTAATTCTTAACTGCTAGTCTACAGAAGGCAGTGGAGTAGACAGCCCCGTCACCTCTAATTCCTGCCTCATTCCCTATCTAGCTGGAGAAGTCAAATCGCCTCCTGCATTATCTAGGCAGAGCATATGCGGAGGTTGTTTTGCTCACTGTTATCGGTGTGGAAGACCTGCTCTTACAAGCAGCAAAGAGACTGCTGCCTCAAACGATGCACACTGGATTTCAGTGTCTGTTTTTGGCGATTTTGTGCAGCCAACCGGATGTCTGAGCTCAAGACAGGAGCCTCTCTGTGGCTGTTTCTGTGTAACCAAGGCACTGGGAGGGCCCTGAAGCTGGGCCAACTGGGAAGGTGCAGATAACCTACAACACTGGACAAGTTCTAGAGAGCCCCAGAAAGGTGAACAGATGTATTTCTGTCTAAATTTGGCAGTCGCTGGGGTGACACAGAGCAAAGTCATTCAAGCTGGCATGCCACCCTGCTGCAGGCTGACACATGGGGCAAAGTGGGCTGCTGTGCAGGTGGATTCGAGGAGGTAACGGGTGGGCTACAAGTTTAGGGAGAAATCGTGGCTTTTAGAGGCTATCATTTGGGCCCCCGTGGCTAACCGTGGTTAAATGTTCCCTTGGGTCTCTGCCCAGCCAAAGCAGTGTGTGACTGGATCAGTTCAGGCTGCGGCCTACAGTTACTGGATTGTTCTTTGGCCATTTGTGTCCTGACCATATTAGTTAAGCAGGTCAAGTTGGTTGACTTACTGGTTTCTAAACTGACGAAAACAACTGAACTTCCACATTGTTATTGACACAGGGAAAGAGATGGGTCAGAGTGTTTGTTTCATTTCATTCCTGAGATAAGTTTTTTCTTCCAACACGGGTAATTGGTTAATCCAGCTTACGCCTGCACTTCTTCCAAAGTTCCGCTCTGCCTCCTACCCTGTGATCACCCTAATGGTTTACCATGTGCCCATGAGCACTCTATATTACAACGTCAGCGTCAACTGGACAAGCCATGTCTTTATGACACTCTGAGTTACTGCCCCTTGATGGTGTGGCCGATTATGGCAGGACTGCTTGCTACTTCCTTGAAGTTGACCTGCACTGTGTCTGACCTCTGCTATTTAGCAAAAGATGAGGAGATAAAGGTTGCATGAGGCTACTTTCTCCTGGTCCAGTGTTAGACATGGTTACCTTGAAAAGAGAAATGCAGCCAAACCTAATTGTGATGTAAAAATTCTGCTTCTGCCCCATGGGGGCTCTCAGAGGAGAGTCTAGCTTGGATCTCTTTTCCTGGAGGAAATGGACTTAGGAAAGCATCAGCTTACTTCATCCCTAGGTGTTAAATGGTGTTGGGGCAGACAAGTTAACCGGCTACTGTTGTTACGTTTTAGTTTTTGTGATATTTAAACTGTTAAGAATGAAATTTATTGTGTGATCAAAACCCAAAAGAATAAATACAAATCTCAACTGTGAACAGTTCCAAACAGTAGCAGCTGCTCTCATTAAAATGCTTTCTGGCCAGCAGTTTTCTGTAGCTGTTGGTTTCAAGCAGGAGCCTAAAGCAGTATCTTTCTATGGTCTGTTGGCCATTTCAGAACTTTAGAAATGTAATGGTCAATTCATTAGAAAGTAACAAATAACTAAATAGATTTTACGAGAGGACTTCAAGATGGTGATCAGGTAGACAGCAGAGAGAGAACCTCCCGGAGGAATGCCACTCAGACAAAGGAATATAGGAATATAGCAACATGTGAAGGACAGAAGGGAAAGAGGTGGGTATCTGGAACTCAGGAAGGATCTGAAATGGGAATTGAAGCCCTCGGAAAGACTAAGCAAAACCTCTGCTGGAGGAAAGGATTGGAGATCCGCCATGGTGCAGTCAGAGGGAGAGGAGAAGGAGGAAGTCACCGCTCCAAGCACACCCATGGCCCTCGTTCCAGCATTCACAGCTTCAGCTTCAGAGGCCCACGCTCATGGAAGCCTCCCGACTCGGCTAGGGGAGAGCGGAGTTCCAAGAGCTGGTCTGGGGCAGGAGAGAGGAGGGCACAGCCAGGAAAGGAGGCAGTGGCAGTCGGGAGCAGTTGTCAAACCCAGTGTGAGAATGAGAGGTTGCGACAACCACTGGGGCAGAGTCCCCACCCTGTGGCAATCTTCCTAATCAGCGCCTGGAGAGAATCAGTGCAACTAGTACACAGCCCACCTCACCTGGCTGTGCACCTGCCTCAAGGCTGTGGCCCCCTGCCTCTCTGCTGGGTGAGCTGCTACCAGCGGAGAGCAGCGGGGAACCTCAGCGGTGAGCCGTGGCAGCTCCCAGGGATCTGGCTGAGGAGCAGACGGGGCTCCAGCACCACAACGGGAGGGAGTTGCAGATGGAGATGAATGGCATGGCTCCATGCCCTTCTCACTCCAACATCAGGCAGGACGCATGAGCTGAGTTGCCAGAGCTCAGCTCCCACCCTGAACTCTCTCTGGGAGCACCTTGAATCTCGGCAGCTTGAGCAAGCACTGCCTGTTCCTGGCAACAATGGGATGAATCCACAGTCTTCAGGACTCACCCTAAACTATTAATGTGAGCACCAAGAGGGTCTCCTTACAGCTTGCATGAACCCATAGCAACAAATTAGATGAAAAGCAGCAGACCGGGAGTCTGAAAAACAAGAACATACTCTATACAGTAGACCCAAGAAAATTTTCCAACTCTATTCTAGAACTAATCTTTAAACTCAGTTCATACCCTGAACTAACAGAGTGAGAACGGGCTGGGGAGATTTCAAGCCCTTATACCAAGCATCGTAAGTTCGTCCAATGCCCAGTTGCAAGGGGTGGGAAATGGTAATACTGGAAATCAGGAGGAGGGAGGAAGAGAAGAAAGGGCTTCCGGCATTGAGGCAACGGGACAGAGCTGAACGGGTCACTGAGGGCGCCCCAATGGGGGCGCATGCCCCGCGGCTGCTCCACTGTGGGCCCCACAGCTGCTCCACTGTGGGCCCCACAGCTGCTCCACTGAAAGCCCCACAGCTGCTCCGCTGAGGGCCCTGTGACTGCTCCACTGTGGGTCCCGCGGCTGCCCCACTGTGGGCTCCACAGCTGCTCTGCTGTGGGCCTGGCGGCTGCTCCACTTAGGGCCCCGCGGCTGCCCCGCTGTGGGCCCTGCTGAGGGTGCCCCACAGACTGGACCCCCCCCACCCATAGCACGGTGACGGGGTGGAGCCGGGCGGTCTGCTGTGAGCATGGGTGCTCTTCCACCTCCGACCATGGCAGTTTGTATACACCCATTTATGTTATAGTATAGTCTGGGGCAGCTATATCTCTTCCCAAGGCGAGAGTCCAGGGGTATAGATTAATCCAGGAATAGTTATTATCACAGGGAAGAGGACTGATTGAGTGGTAGGGCAACAGAGATGAGGGAGGAGAAAATTGAATGATCAAATGGGCCATCATCTGTGTAACTGAGTAACATGTGAAGGTAACATTATGTAGGACAGCATCCAGAACTAATTCCCTTCTATGTTCTCTCTAATTTGTATTTTCTCAATCGTTTTTGTATTAACAGAAGTGAAGATGACTTTATATTATGCAGCATCCAGTGCTGATTCCCTACTATCTTCTCTATAATTTGGTATTTCCTTTAATGTTTATGTGTTAACTAATGTGAAGATATCATTATATAATACAGCATCCAGTGCTAATTCCCTACTATGTTCTGTATAATTTTGTATTTTTGATAATTGTTTATGGCTTGTTCTGGTTCATATGTCTCCATTCTTTTATCTTTAAAATAAAAAAATAAAATAAAATGCTTTCTGTTTTTGCTTAATTGCCAACTAGGTATAATTATGCTGAATTTCAGGTAGCAGCCGATAAGTGGTTCTAAGCCTTCGAGCTAGAACATTACTACGGCTTTAGTGAATCACAGAAAACTTTCTCATTTATTTGTAATTATTTCTTTTGCATCTCCTATTCGATGCCATCAGCACAGAAGTTGGAGAGGTGACGATGATTGCTCTAGTACTTTCTCTCCTGAGAATTAGGGGTCCACACTGGCCCTCTGAACCAGGTGGGGCTTAGTCTTTCTAGAGATGACTCTGAGGACTGTAGTATCTCACTGTGCCCAGAGCACAGGCAGTAGCTGTCATAGAGAAACCATGGATTCTGAACAAATAAGGACCCAGGAGCAGACGAAGGATTGGCAGGTCAAAAAAGGGCTGTCCTCTGCCAGGAACTAGCTGCCTCATTTCAAATAATATCTCCAACAAACTCATTCAACATGTCCTTCTCTCAACTTCAAATCTATGCTTCTAAAGCCCAAGACTTAGAAGAATTTACTTCCAGACCTGATAGAGGTGGGGCAAGTATCTATTGAGTTCTGCCTCCTGATTTCAGTGAGAAAATAGGTTTTGAGAGTCACAATGAACCATCCACTAAAAGCGCTCTGATCCCTGAGATCAAAACCCCTGAGAAAAGCTAGAGCTACGAATACATTGTCTAGACTTCGTAGGAGCCAGGCGTGGTTCTTAACATAGCTCACCCAGTGCTAAGTCAAGCTGAGGCGCAGATATTTTTCTAAATCACAAGAAGCCTGTCTGATTGAAGGCTAGAAAGAGTCTCACCCCTTCTGCTACCACACAAATAGACTAAAAAGAAAGCAGAACCAAATCAGGCCAAAGGGTGACCTGTGGCTATTTCAGCTTGGAGTGCCCTCTGAATCGCGCAGGTTCGAATGGTTTAGGTATTACGGCATTCTGTCACGGCTCCTCTGAGCCTGCTGACAGGCTTCTTCTGGAAAGTACAGCCTGGCACAGATGAGTCAGGATTTTTTTTAGGGTGTTGTTTTTTATTTTATTTTTATTTTATTTTTTTAGGGTGTTGTTTTTTAAAAAATAAGAATGAATTGCTTTGAGAATCTTCTTTAGCATTTAATGATCCTTTCAGAGCCAAGTCAGGAAACTGAGCAGGACCCAAGAGCTATGCTCTGAAGTGTGCCGGTCAGAGGGCAAGAAGCAGTCACTGGATTCTCCAGGCGCTGGTGTGGGTGTAGCCTGACTTGGTGGCAATGGCAGGGAAATGAAGTGTGCCACTAAGGAGCCCTCACTCCTCTCAGTGGCCAGAGCTGCCATTCAGTGTGGCTTATAAGCCTGGCATTGTTATGCGGAGGACGTGGGGATGACCCTGTCCCAGGACCCCTGACCACCAGCTCTCCCATCCTGAGCCACCATATCCACACCTCAGGGCTGGGTGTTAGTTTAAGGAATGAAGCCTGAAAAACAGCTTGAAGGAATGTGGTTTATTGGGAAAGCTGAAGTGGTTTCTCCCCCCCACACACAGCTTGGCCTGGGGAACAGCTTTTAAAGCCTGGGAGAACAAAGCAAACTGGAAGAGGGAACACTGTCCCCAGTGGCCTTTGGACAGTACTACTCTGGGCAACTTCTGCTCTGGCCCCAGGACATTACTGCCCTGGGCAGAGAAGCTAATTGAATGAGGCTCTGCCCTCTGCCACACTTGAATTGGTCCCTCAATCCTTTTATTTGTACTGATGCTTGAATCCAGGGAGCACTGGACTCCATCTCCAGCCTTTTTTATGTTTTATTTTGAGATAGGGTCTTGCTAAACTTGCCAGACTGGCCTTGAACTTTCAGGGATACTCCTGCCTCAGCTTCCTGAGTAGCTCGGTTTACAGCCACAGCTGGCTTCCCTGGATTCTTTTGGTACTGACTTTTGGAGTCACTGCAGTGTACAAAAGCACCATCCTTGAGGCATTTGTGCAGGGTGGGGGTATCATACGCCATATGCTCAGAATTTAACAAAAGCCAGGCAACAGGTTTAGAGAAAACTCGCCAACGTTATCTACACGCTGTTCTGTTTCAACATGTGTATAAATTTGCAAGAGAAGAGGGTGGGAATGGGAGGCTGGTAAGGAAGAGAAGAGAACGGGCAGGCGAGCCTGTGGTGCAGAGGAGGCGGTCCCTGGGAGGAGGAGAGGGAGAGATGCTAAGTGTGGGAGGTGAAGGAAACTGCTCTCCACAACCTGGCTCCCTTTGCCTGTCCTGACCTTGCAGATGGGGTTACCCGTGAGGTTTCTCAGACCTAGAATTCATAACAAGGGCTTCATCCTTACTGCTCCCTCCTTACACCGGATCTGTCCCAAATTTGCCCCCCAAAGAACAGGAGGAAACAGGGTTGCCTGCCTCTCTTTCCTCTCCTTCCCCCTTTTCCTCAACAGCTAGCCGGCTATGTTGGTGTCTCCACTGGTTGCTAGATGAACATCGTTTATTTCTGTTCCACCAATAAACCCAGTCAGCCCGAGACGGAGCAGAACAAGTGGGCGGGCCCATAACTTGCACCCTTGAGATCTTTGCAGTTTTGATCAGGTGCCTCGCTGTCGTCCTGGTTCCGGTCCCTTCTCACTGAACCCTCTTCACTCAAGAGCATTTCTTCTTTTTGGAAACAAAGTCACTGCAGTATCTGCTTTGGTGTGGGAGACAGATGTCCAGGCAGAATAACATGGAAGGGAGGGCGGAAGCTTCTTTGGGGACCCGAGCAGGGACAGACCTCCAGGTGCTTCCCGTGGACTCCGCTAAAATAGTAAGGGTCAGAGGCTTCCCTGGTGGGTCTTCCTGCAGGGACGATCGTTCTGGAACTACCGCGTCGCTCCGCCACGTCTCTGGGAGGGTTGGGCCAAGTCCAACCTGGCCCCCCGCCGCTGCATTTCAAAGACAGAATAAACCCTCTGTTATTTATTCTTCTCCACCCAAGAGGGGGTGAATGAGACGTCAGCTTTAGCCGGGAAAGCCTGGCTGGGGCTGGAGGACCCAATGCGGAGATCTCCCCACGTCGGGGTCGCAGTTCCTTAAGTCCGAACCGAGATGGGCAACAGCAGGTTCCTCCGGGCCGGGAGGGTCCGCGCTGCTCACTCGGGCCGCTGCAGTTCTCCGGAGGCTCCCCAGGGGGCGCTAAGCCTTTCTCTGCTTACCATCCCTTGGCGCCGTTGGCGAGTGCTCAGTGTCTTCCGAGTGCCGGGGCTGTGCCCGAGCCATCAAACCTGAGTAACTCGCGTGTCTTTGCTCTCCAAGGACCCAGCAATTAGCGGGAAGTCAAACTGGTAAAAAACTGACAACAGTGAGCTACATATGATGGTAGAAGCGGGGTAGGAGTCCCAGAAGATCCACCCTCCCCTGCAAAGGACAAAGGGTGGGCAGCAAGGTCAGTGAAAGATTTCTAGCGGGGCGTGGTTGTGCAAGACTGAAATCCCAGCACTCCCGAGGCTGAGGCAGGAGCATCGCTGTTAGTTTGAGGTCAGCCTGCACACAGCAAGACCTTGTCTCAAAAAAAAAGGTATTTTGTGCCTCTGCTCAAAGGACTTTTGTGGCAACTGGTGTGACCATTTCCTCTCGCATGTGTTCCCCTCCTCCCTACCCCTTTCAGCGGCTCTGGCACCCACTCTTTTCAGTGCCTCCTGCCTCGGAGATCAGAACGAACGATGTTCAGGGTCTTTCCCCTGAACCTGGGGCCCCAAACACCCCTGCCCCTTTGGCTCACAGCAGGGCCAAGGTTTGGAGCGAGGCCCCCGCCTTGTCCTCCCCTGTGGGTTCTCTTCACCTTCCCAGCAGCCCCTCTTCCCTTCCCCCAGCCAACTCCTCCAAAAGGCCAAAGTGGGTTTATTTTTACCTACTGGGTTGGGAAAGGGGCAGAGGTTGAGGCTGGAGCAGTTGAGTGGCGTCAGCTGGTGCTTAAATACAATAAGAAAGTCCCGCCTGCCCGCTCTGCCTGAGGAGAACCCAGTGGGAAATAAATAGCACTGCAAGCCCTGCCTGGCCAGCAGCCCTGTGGGTCTGCCTGGAGGCTGGCCAGTCACGTGAGCCGGGCCCGCTAAAAAGGGAGCTCAGCTAATCTCCCAGCTCAGGTGTCTCTCCTGGCCTGAGCAGCTCTTCTGGGTGAGGGTGTAGCTCTCCTCACGTGGCAGAGGGCAAGGCAGTTCAGGCCAGGGAGGACGCAGCTTACAGAAGGCTGCCCTCGGGGTGCTCTCAGTGCCTACCCACTGGCACAAGGCGGTGACAGTGATGGCCCAGTGTGGGCAGAGGGGTGAAGGGGAGAGAGAGCTTGGCAAAAGTCCCACCAGCAAACCTTCCTCTGGTCAAGGCTGTCATCTCCGTTGTGCCCTGACCCTCTGCGTGCGCGTGTGCCCGCGCACGCACGCACGCACACACGTGCACACACGGGGTAGCCTTTCTCTCCCCTCTGCCCCCCCACCATGCTTTCCTGTCCCCTCCCATCCTCCTCCCAGCTCCCATCCTAGCTTCAGCCACATGGACACTCCTTTCCTCCAGCCTCTCCTGAGTCTGGCGGTGCCTGATTCTTTCCAGGCCTCGGTTTCCCTCTGGCAGCGTGTTTCAGGCCTCGATCTCGGAGCACTGGAGGCGATCTAGGTCAGCACACAGGCGAGAGGCCCTGGAGGGAGAGCTTCAGTTTAGAACCGGTCTCTTCACCGAAGGGCAAGAACTAGGTTAAGTGGTTTAGCAAGCAGAAGACCTCTTTGTTCAGACCTGAGCTCTCTGAAAGGTTGGGGAAGGTAAGAGCCTCGCATTTAGGGGCTTGTGTGCTGCTGCCTTCCCGCCCAAGAGGGGCCATGTGTGAGATGCTCAGGCAGCAAAGCCCAAGAGCACCTGTTCATTGCAGGATTGGCTGCATGGGGGCAGGGGCCCAGGAAGGGACAGAGGACTCGTTTTCTGCAGGAGGACAGGTGCTGTGCGGTGGGGGAGACACAAGGAGCCAGTGTGATGACCATGTGGTGGGAGGGCTGAGCACACACAACAACTCTGACTAGAGGATTGATTTTTCAAGAGAGAAATGAGGCCTCCCCTCTAGCAGCTCCCTTCCAAAACCAAACCAAAGCAACAAATTTGCCTATTTCACTGGCCCCGAAAAACATGGGCCACAGAGGAGACAGAACCATTTGAGATTTCAAGAACTACTCTGGAATGCCAAGTTCAGTGGAGATCACTCCCATGTTTGAGGACAAGTGCCTGGCTAGGAAATTTAAGAACTCAGTGGGGGACTGGGATGTAGAAGCATCTAAGGAACTGGAGTCTATAATCAACTTGATGGCCAAGTTAGGACCATCAACCAACACGGAGCAGGCATCTAGGGAAGGCACCCCATGGCCTGGAACAGGATGTGGGGCTGGAGAATATTCCTAAGGGATGTGGCATACAATCCCTCCTCAACCTGTGATAATTCAGAGCCATTGACAAAATACGGACAGAGTTTCAGGAAGCTGTTGGCGGACAGTAAAGCACGCAGGGATAGCCACACAGGGCAGAGAGAGGGAGCGGTGGTCAAATCTTGGAAGGCAATTTCTGTAGGGCAGGTTGGAGGGGAAGGAGGGCTGGCCACCTTGTAGAAACCCTGACCCTTGGTAGCAGAAGCAGACAGTGCCACCTCTGGCCATGGGAAGGAGCTGGGAGAATAAGTATGCTGACCTCACTCTTGGGCCATCTCATTTCATTCCACGCCTCCCACTGGCCAAGCACGACCAGGAACCTCAGGACAAGGGACTCTGGTTGGTGCAGGGCCAAAAGGCCAACCTCCCAGGGCACGGATACAGGGCAGAGTGTGTAGGGTAGACGGTAGTGACACAGCACACACTGCAGTCTTGACGACCCCAGGCAGATACCTCATAACCTCAGTATTACTTGAAAGTATAAAGCACAGACTAGTCCTGTGCTTTCCACTAAGGACAAAATATGGGATTGGAGCTTCGGGCTGGAAGACCTGACTAGTGCAAAAAGCCCTCCTGGAGGAAGTGGCATGGGGACAGGGCTTGGAGGACAAGTGGACAGAGGATTGAGAGTGCTTTCCTTCACTGAAGCAAAACACTGCTTCGCAGCTCAGTCCACCCCAAAGCCAAGTTTTGGATCTTCCTTTCCTGAAATTTCACGTGGCCAAAACACTCTTCTGCCTGTAGTTAGCTACCTGACTCCACATCTTGCCTCATAACTCACCTAGGAAGGATCAACTTGCCATACCTGCCTGTCTTCCCTGTGGGGGTCTCAGAATGATGGTTTCTCTACTTCCAGGAGCAATCAGCTCAAGAATCAAGCAGTCCACCCGTCAGTAACAATTCCTCGGATTCCTGAGCAGAAAGAGCATGCTGGGAACTCAGATCGTACGGGTGAAGAGAGCATACTTCTTGCCTCGGGTAAGCACGTGGTCTACCTAGAACCTAAAACGGAGATGTGGAAAAAGTTATTACAGTGTGCTGGGTAGGAGGCCAGGATGGTGGAGCACACCTATAATGACGGTACTCTGAGAGGCCGGGGCAGGAAGATCACAAGTTTGAACTCAGTCTCAGCAGCTTAGACTTAGTGAGACCCCGTTGCAAAATAGAAAATAAAAGAGGACGTAGCTCACTACAGAGGTCCTGGGTTCAACCTCCAGTACCAATAAATAAATAAAACAAAGCAAAACAAACCCCACCGAACCAATACAACAAAACAAAACAAAAAATGTGTTTGGAAGGAAGCACAATGGAAATGTGTGCAGAATTCTAGGGAAACAGTAGAGAGTGTGACTAATTCCCAGAGGTGTTAAAAAAGCCTCAGAGATGCAATATTTGCACTGAAAGTCCATTAATGAACAGGATTTGCTAAGGACAGAAACTCCTGGCAGAGGAGTTTCTTGTGGAAACAGCAGAAGGTGAAAAACAAGGTGGTAGAGCCCAGGAGGGTGGGGATTCGGGTGGCTGAAAAGGGACGTTATGGCTCCAGTTAAGGCATTTGGCAGTTAAGCTGGTGTTATGGCAGATACGTTGTGTCAACTTGGGGAGTCTAGAGGTTTAGCTAAGTGACTCAGGAGGAAGCTGAGGCGCTTACTTTGTATATATCCTGAGCCTGTGGAAGAGGAGGGCATGGAGATTGTGTGAGAGGTTCACGCCCCCTGGGTGGGGGTAGGCTGTTTACAATATAGGGGAGAAAAGGAGGCTGCTTGCAGCCATTCTTCCCTTTTGCTGGTTGTTTTTGCTGTGCTCTGCTGCTATGAACGCTTCCCTCTGCCGTGTGCCACTCTGCCTCAGAACCAGCCAAGTATGGACTGAAACCTCCACAAACTGCAAGCTAAATAAACCTTTCCTTCCTTCATTTTGAGCGTTGGGTATTTTGTCTCAGCAATGAGAGAAAAGTAACCAAGATGGAATTTGGTACCAGTGGAGTGGGGTCGTTGCTGTTGTTGTGACTATACCTGACCATGTGGTTCAAGAGCCTTTGGAAATGGCTTGTGGGAAGAGTTTGGAAAGGTTCAGAGATGTCGTCTGAAAGGTATGCGCTGGAACGCCTTCAGCTGTTCTGTATGGGAGATTCTGGTGAGAACTTAGAAGACCAGAAGGCCAATAGAAATCCTGCCGGTAAAAACCGGGTTTGGGAGGTTTCTGTTGGGAAGGACTGCATTGGTTGTTGGACTCCAGATGATATATATTATGGCTTGGCAGAAAGTTTGTCTGCATTTTGCTCGTGTCCAGATACTTTGCCTAAGACTGAGATTAAGGGCAGCAATGAACTGATTAATCTGGCAAAAGAAATTTCAAGAAAGTCAAATATTGGGGCAGTGGCATGGCTATTGTTGGTAGTTTTTAGCCAGATCTGTACTGAGAATCAAGAGCAAAGAGCCCAGCCGGATGATTTTAAATGCGAGTTTGGCCAGAAAGGAAGCTCCAGTAAAACTGTGGACTGCAAAGATAAGGCTGAGGTGATCCCTATTGCAACAAAAGAATATGAGAATGGAAAAGATGGCCTGAGGGCATCACAGCAGCAAGTCTCCACCCTTTGCAGCCTCAAAACTGTAAAGGTGAGAGACCTTGCCTTGAGAGGGAAGCTAAAGAGCACCATGTTCCAGAATGGTGGCAGCTGCACCAGGTTCCAGAATGGAGGCAGCATAGAGAATTTGCTTCTCAGAATTGGATTCAGTGTGCCCAGTGATTCAGGCACTCGACCCCTATGGCCAAGAGAGAGGAAAGCTTGGCTACTGCTCCAGATGGCAGCAGGCCTTGGCATCATCCACGTGGCCCTGGCTTTAGGTGCAAGGAAAATGCAAGAGTTCTAAGGTTAAAGAGGCTTCCACCCAGATTTCAGAAGGCCTAGGAGGCCAGGCAGTGTGGCCCAGAGAGGGCAATATGTGAGGCTGTGAGTGTGAAGCAAAAGGTGCCCTGGAGACCTCAGAAGCTTAGAAAAGACAGGACTGTGGATCATCTAAGGAAAGCTGCAAAGAAGGAGCAAAGCAAGCCTAAGAGAGAAGCTGTGGAAGCTGTAACCACCAGAAGTGCCATAGGGGTGGACTCATGCAAGCCCTTTAGGGGTGGACTCATGCAAGCCCTTTGGAGCTTACAATGTGGCACAAGTTACTTCAGATGCTGGATGTGGAATTACAGGACACAATGTTAACCCTGATGGACTGTGGAACTGCTTTGGTCCTAATGCTCTATATTACCCTGTTGGTGCCTTTTGGAATGGTAATGTTTATTTTGTGCCTTTAAATGTTGGAAGTGTCTAATTTTCATTTGTATGGGGGGGCAAAATGTTATGGTTCTAATATAAGCATGTCTTTGTATCTGGAAACTGGTTTAAGGAAATGTGTCTGATTGCCAAGTTGACAAGGGGTGGAATGTTATGGTAGATACATTGTGTCAACTTGGGGAATCTAGATTTAGCTAAGTGACTCAGAAGGAAGCTGGGGTGCTTACTTTGTAAAGATCCTGAGCCTGTGGAAGAGGAGGGCATGGAGATTGTGTGAGAGGTTCATGCCCCCTGGGTGGAAGTAAGCTGTTTATAATGTAGGGGAGAAAAGGAGGCTGCTTGCAGCCATTCTTCCCTTTTGCTGGTTGTTTTTGCTGTACTCTGCTGCCATGAACGCTTGCCCTCTGCCGTGTGCCACTCTGCCTCAGAACCAGCCAAGTATGGACTGAAACCTCCACAAACTGCAAGCTAAATAAACCTTTCCTTCCTTCATTTTGGGCGTTGGGTAGTTTGTCTCAGCAACTAGAGAAAAGTAACCAAGACAGCTGGGAAATAAGAAACCATAGTATGTATACTTTTGCAACAGGAAGCATTTTCTTTTGGGAAAGGTAATTCACAGCCAGGCATGGTGACACATACTAGCAACCCCAGCTACTCTGGAGACTAGGGCAGAAATTGTTACAAGTTCAAGGCCAACCTGAGCAACCTGACAAGACTGTTTCAAGATAAAACGTAGAAAGGGCTGAAGCTACAGCTGAGTGATAGAGCACCCTTGGGTTCCATCCTCAGTACCATCAAACACAAAGTAATTTACAAGGAGGAATCAGTACTTCTTCAAATACAAGTGATGGGACCTGAGATGAGGTTCTGCCCCTCTGTTCTTACCCCTGCCCCCTGCCTTCAGCCTTGCCTCCACATCACCTCCTACCTGCTCACTTTCCCACGGAGAGAAGTTATTTGAAATCTATTGCTGCTCTGGCTTTGCATTAAGACAGCAGGACCAGATGAAGGAGACTGTTTTTTGTTTAGGACAATGTGAGTAGAGGACATATAGGAGGACATCTTCCCTTTGCAGTAGTCCATTTTCTGTTACTATAACAAGCTACATGGGACTGTGTACTTCATAAAAGGTTTATTTATCTCACAGTTTTGGAGCCTGAAGGTTCTAGCTCAATCAGGCAGCCCCGTAAGTTCAACCTCTGGCGAGGGCCTCTGACTGTGCCACCTTGTGGTGGACCTGTCCTGTCTGGTGTGCAGGAGGTAGGCAGAGATCACATGGTCAGATAAGAAGCCAGAGAGATTGGGCAGGCACAAGTCTTGCTCTTTTCTTACAACCATCTCACAAGAGCTCACTTGGATCCATGAAAATCACCGTACTGGGAACCCAGCTCTCCGCACAAAAGCCCATAGGGGACACACTTCTAAGCCAGTGCCCTTCTTCCAGCTTTTACCCCATCCCCAGATTTGACAACCAGAATAGGATGGAACCTAAAGTGGAAGAGCCAGCCTGTGGGACTTAGGGCCTGCCAGTCTTAGGATTATCAGGCAGTCTCACCCTTCCAGCCTTCCCGGGGCATCATTCCAAGCTTCGTGGCTATTCCCCAGGTCTCAGCTGAAAAACACCAAAAATAGGCCAGCTCTTTTCGATTTAATTAGCCATTCCTCTGAGGACAGCAGATGGGATAAAGCAATGACAGATGCATGGGGGTAAGCAGGGTGGGAGAAGACACTAAGTGGGTTTTGGTGATCCCAGACTCACCTCTGCAAAGGCTGTTGCTTAGAGCCTGGAGCTTGGGACACAGGAAAGGGCACCAGCCTTGGGCTTGCAGGCCAAGGTGTGGCTACTGCCCTCAGGCATTGCTTGAGCAGGAGAGCTGGCAGGGGCGGTGGGGGGAGGCAAGTGTGAGGGAGGGGTGCTGGGGCAGCCCTTGGGGGTGGTGTGGGGGTGCATCTCCAAGGAGGAGGAGGGGAAACTGCTGTTTCCGCTGCAGGAGCCAGGGCATGGTCGCCTAAGGACTCACCCACCCGGTCTGGCTCCCATCTCAGGGGCTGTGGGCAGCCAGCAGCCCACATCGAGAGGCTTGTGACAGCAGCCAAGTGAGGTGTGGAGTCTATTTCTGGAGTCTATTAAGAGGGGGGAAACTGCCAGTTGCCTGGAACCAGATGATCTCTGCAGTGCCTTTCGTATCTAAAATGGGGTGGCCTGTGCTGTGTAAACTCAGGCAGCACTTGGTCAGGGGAGAGATAAAAGGACACAGAGCCTTAAAGTTCTCCACCTTTACCCAATACCTTCTTGGGGCGCTGAAAGACCACCAATGTGGATCAACTGCACCCCCTGGTGGTGGATAGGGGGATACAGTTCCAGGTTAGTTTATTCCACCTCAAGCAAGCTGGGGCCGTTTCTCCTCAAAAGCTCTGAAACAAATGACGGGCAGCCTGAGGTGTGAGTCAGTGGTCAATTCCTGCAGTCTGGTTCTCCTGATCGCAGTCATGGTCCCTAGTCAGGGGCTTCTTTCAGGGTTGTGGATCCGAGTGTGCTTGTGGAAAAGCACTGAGCGGTGCCGTGACAGGGGTATGGTTCTAGCTACACCCTGAGAAAGGTGCCTTTCTTTTTGCCCCACAGAAGAGAAGAAATGGCCTGCTGAATTATCTTTTTGGAAGTTTCCAGATCTGTAACCTGACAATGATTCTAGACACCTTGCGTCCTTTCCAGGGAGGCTCTGAGATCCAGTGAGAACTGCTGGTCATGGCAAGGGAGGGGAAGGGCCTTCCAATCCTGGGACCTCCGGGCCCATTGCCTGGGTGAGAGTCTCAGCTCCCAGACACCATCACTGTCGCTCTTGCCGACCCTGAGACACCCCAGTGGCTCAGCTCCTCATGTCTGCCTCCGTCATCACAGTTGGGAAGTCACTTTTTCCAGCTGCCTCGAGCTGATGGCCAGGGGAGGATAGAGTTACCTGATAATTATGGCACCCTGGCTGGAAAGATGCAAGGAGGAGGCCTGGGCCTATTGCTTATTGTTCCTGTTGCCACTTAATAATCTTTATTATTTACATTTATTTTTAGGCATCTTACAGACATTCCTTTTATAGGCACTGTGGCTTTATCCATCAGGCAGGATGCTGTTGGCAGGAAACAGGCTAGAAAAACAACTTCTTGTTCTCCTTTAGGGAATACTCTGACCACGGTGCTGACTCTCTTCCCTCAGGTAGGTTAGTGGAGCTTTGGCTGTACATAGTTTCTTTTTGGTGGGGTTTGCAGACTAAGGTCTAGCAATTGCTCTCAGGTAGTGGGCTTGGAGGAGAAAGTTGCATCACATTTCTGTTCTTTTCTTCTTTGTTTCCTATTTCCTTTCTTTTGGGGCTGATATATTAAAAATGAATAAGAAGTCAGTTGCCTGGTCTGAATGATCACTCCTTGTGGTAGGGGACATTTGGAGGCAGGGGTGCGGCATGCATTTCAAAACTGTCTTAAAGAGTTAGTCTTATGTAATGATGCACACCTGTAACCTCACCTATTCAGGAGACAGAGGCAGGAGAGTCACAAGTTCAAGGTCAGCCTGGGCAATTTAACAAGATCCTGTCTCCAAATAAAAAGTAAATTGGCCTGGAGATGTAGCTCTGTGTCAAGGCCCTGGGCTCAATTCCTCGTACTGCCAAAAAGAAAAAAAATAATTTTACTAAGTGTATCTTGAAATTTTTTTATCATGGTAAAACACATACAATGTGAAATTTTCCATGTTAACCATTTTTAAGTGTACAGTTCTGTGGCCTTTGGTACATCCACAGCGCTGAGCACCGATGACCACCATCTGTCTCCAGGACTTCTCGTTATCCCCCATGGAAACTTGGTAGCTGGCCTACTTGTAGCACAGGAGAGGTGAGAGGCAGTGAGGGTCCAGTGGCGGCCCCTCCTCCGTCTGCCCTCCCTGCCCTGGGCAGACAAGTCCTAGCCATGGTTCCAGCCCCTCTTCAGGGGAAGTCAGCAGGAACTGACCACAGAGGGACACGGATTGCAGCTGCCTCAGTATCCTATTGTCAGTCACTGAATTCTGTAGCCAGCAGACCCTTAGAACCCCTCCCAAAGCCAGACTTCAACCAGCTGGTAGTCTAGCTGGGCCCTGGCACATAATTGGCACTCAACAAGTGTCTGTGCTTGAATGAATGAATGAATGAATGAATGGGTGCATGGATCCTGTGGATGGTCGCCATCTCTAGGAAAAGAGATGCTGTGGCTGCACTTGGTCAGAGCAAGATGACAAAGGCATGTGCTTTGGAATTGAATCAGGGTTCAAGGGCTGACCTGTCCCAGATCAAGGGCTGACCTGTCCCTGTCATTAAGTGTGTGGCTTAGTTTGTTATTGGTATCTTGGTTAAGCTACAAAATGTGAATAATAAAATCTATCTGTGGCGTGCACTGTGAGTAGAGTGATGTGTCCAAGGTACTGTAGTTTAAAATAGTAGAAGCACAATTACATTAGTTCTCTCTCCCCTCTAGAGACCCCCGGCTGTGCCTCTGAAAGGACTTCCCTCTTTCCAATGCCAGTTCTATCTCTCATTGGCTCTTTTGTCAATTCTTGAGAAAAACAATCGTCCCTATTGGCTGGGCTCTGCCCTCAGCCCTTCCAGATCCAAGGCCAATGCCTTAAATGTGAACAAGGCATGTGAGTTTCTTTGTCTTTATCAGAATTCAAGTTTCCTGATTTCTCTTTGGTTGGTCAGACTTCTGTGATTTGTTTGCTTCTGTTTTCTGTTGTCAGTCTCCTCTCCCTGTACACAATCTGTCCCACCCCACATGCCCCTGTGGTACAGCCCCTTCCTCTCACCCTCTGTACTAAAGTTGGAATGTTCTTTGCTCTTTCCAAACCAAGAACATGGCTGCCTTTACCTGGGACAGAGGACATGATGATTATCACAGGCACCTAGGTTTACATAGTAGCCAGGACCCATCAGTCATTCTCTGTAATGCCTTTTCCATTTACTCCTTCATCGCAACTGTTTGCCACCTTACTCTCACCTCCAGATTCTCAGATAAGGTCATAGAGTAAAGGAAATTAAGTGCTCTAGCAAGATCTCACAGCCTGTTGGATGTATGAATTTCTACCATGTGAAGTCATTGAAAGATTTAAAACTCAATGGAAAGGCTGGGTGTGGTGACACATACCTGTAATCTCAGCACTCAGGAGGCTGGGGCAGGAGGATTGCTGCAGGTTTGAGACCAGCCTAGGCTACAAAGTAAGTTCTAGGCCAACTTGAACTGCATAGTGAAACCATGTCTCAAAGAGACAAAACCAACAAACAAAAACTCAATGGAAAGTAACACATTTATATTTCAAGTCAATAAGTACCCCCAAGAGCCAAGAGTGGTGGTTCATATCTGCCTCTGGGAGGCTAAGGCAGGAGGACCTCAAGTATGAGTCCAGCTCAGACAACTTAGTGAGACCTTGTTTCAAAACAGGGAGGAAAGCTGGAGGATGTAGCTCAGTGCAAAAACTGTGCTCAATTTCTAGTGAAAAAAAAAAATCCATTCTAGAGCTGTGTTTCCTCAAGGGGCTTACAGGGGCTTACAAGGGGCTTCCTACATTGCACGTAGGAAATGTGGGCTTATCATCAAAAGTGATTGATGGATCTTAAAACAATGTTTTAGAATGGCTTCAAGTAACTTTTCCATCACCATTTCATCCCCTTCTCAATCTGTCCTTACCGATCAAATTTCTAAAAAGGGTGTTCCTGACTGAAGAACCCCTATGTAGCACTAAGGAGTCTGGCCCACTTCTCTGGTCTGAGAAGGCCATGAAGGATGTTTTAAACCCTGGAACAATGTGATGAAGTTTATAATTTAGTTATTGGGGTGATATTGGGAGAACGGATTGAGAGGGGAAAGCCAGAAGCCAGTCAGGAGGGTGGGGCCATACTCCAGATGGAAGCTGGTAGGGGCCTGAAGCAGAAAGAAAGACAGGTGGGGGAAGAGATGGTGTGGGGATGGCGAGAAGGAAACACAGCAGGCAGGGAGGGGGATGAGTTGGAATTGGTAATTGACTGAGTGTTGGGATGAGACAGTAAAAAGTAAAGTCTGGCCTCCTGCTTCTACCTTTGGCAATCAGAGGGAGAAGAGAGTACTTTCCCTGAACAGCAGAATGAAGGAGTTTGGGTTTCTGTGTTACAGATGATGAAGTCAGCTTTGTGGGTAATGAACTTAGGTGTCTGGGAATGTCTAGTGCATTGTCAGTGTATTTGGCTCATGGTTTCAGCCATTCAGTCCATGGGCAGCTGGCTCCAAGGAAGGAACCTCACGGTGGAAGGTCGTGATAGAGCAGAGCTGCTTTGCTCATGCTGGTTGGGAAGCAGAGCAGGGGAGCAGTATGAGAGAAGAAGGGGCCAAGGACCAGAGGGAGACCCCCAGGTTATCCCTCCCCGACCCATGCAGACACACCCATCTGTGTGCTTTCCTAACCCCCTGGGTGGCTCCCAAGCCAATCAAATTGACAATCCAGTTTAACTGTGACACCCTAGTAAGAGAAGTCTACTGTGGGTGTAAGTTCAAGAGAAATATTTGGTGTGTATTTGTAGATTTGGGAGTTACAGGTGTGGCACTAGCTGGTGGTTGAAACTTGGGAAATAGCACAAAATGATTAGACAGTTAAGGGAGGAGCCTGAGAACACGATGACATTTCAGAGGTTGGCGGGAAAGAAGAGCTGGGGAAGGAAATGAGAGGTAGGGGAGAGATATAGAAGTAAAAGTCAGTGTGGTGTCTTGCAAATCAACATAGGAGAGAAAAGGGCTGGTTCAAACTGTAAAATCTGGCAGAGGGATCTGAAGTGAGTGTGTGCACTTAACAGGAGAAGTGGAACAGAGGAGTGGCAGAAGCAAAAGTCAGGCTTCTAGGGAGCTGAGTGATCAAGAGGAGAGGAACTGGAGATGGAAGAACAATTACAGGGCTCCTGCAGGGAGTTTTCTAGGGAAGGCAGTAGGAGAAGCCAGGCAGGCAGCAGGGAGAGGTAGGACGGAGGGCCAGCAGGAGATACTTTAACACCTTACAGATTCAGTGGAAGGAGTCATTTGAGTGGGAGTGGAGCAAATATTGCTACTCAAAAACCCAGTCCACCTTACCCAAGCTGGGTGGCAGGCACAAGCCAATAAACCCAGCAATCTTGAAGCTGAGACAGGAGGATTGCAAATTCTAGCCCAACCTGGGCAACTTATCAATTTAGGGAAACCCTGTCTTTATTTTTTTTTTTTTGCGGTACTGGGGATCGAACTCAGGACCCTGCGCTTGCTAGGCAGGCGCTTATTCCACTGAGCTATATCCCCAGCCCCAAACCCTGTCTTTAAAAAAGAAAAAGATTGAGGTAGCAGGAAGACTTTCTGAAATGTTAAAGTAAGCCACAGTAAGCCACCTTTGATTGTGGTCTCTTTCCTATGGTAGCAGTCAAAGGCATCACTCTTTAAAACCATCTTGACTATTTAAACAAACCAGTTACTTTGCAATGGACTGTGAAGATTATCGAAGTCAGGCCTCTCTTGCTCTCAGGTGGAAGGCAAGCAAACAAGCCTCCCAAGAGGGGCATACCCACAGCTCCCTGACTATTTCCACCCTGCACTGGGCTGGCCCAGCAGAAGCAGATCTTGCTCGTCTTTCCAATTGGCCGCCTTCTGCTGGTGACATGGGATCGGGCTTTGGGTGTCACCCTTGCTGCTGGAATTTAGTCAGAAAGGGAGTGCTCTCTCCATGGAGAGTTCAAAACACTGAGCTTCAGTCTAGCACAGGACCTGATGTAAAGCAAAGGAGGGGTTGCAGGGGCGGCATTGCCTAAGCACCCAGCCAGCACACATCCTCCTCTAGTGCTACTGAGGGCCACACAGGGGGCTGAGGGCAGAAGGAGATCCTGGAGCAACCGACAGCCCCCGAGGAGAAGAGTCCTAAAAAGGAACGAATAGGAGCCCAAGCAGAGGGGACTGGAAAAACAAGAGGCTGAAAGCAAGCAACCTAGTTAGTGCGCCAGTGGAATATTCTAGGTGAGAGAAAACTGGGACATTGGCAAAGGAGATGGAAAAGAGGGCAGGATACAAGAGGCCCTGCTGAGATAAAGTCAGCAAGAACTGCCAACCGACCTGAGGTGGGATGAGGAGAGAGATGGACACAAGGACAGATCTCCTAATATAGCAACGGGTAAGAGCAAAAAACCCATCTCGATCATGCTCCTCAAACCTTCTGGAATGCCTTCTTCAACAAAGCTATGTAGGTAAGGAAAGGGTGGAGTGTGTTTTTCTCTTTCCACTTTTCATGTTCAGAGGTTAGGCACCTATGGGTAGGAGAATAGAAGACCCAGAATTGTTCTGTACAAAAATTTCAGGAGGTTCTATTGAGAGCCAGTTCCACAGGTCACACAGGGACCCATGCTTAGAAAGCCCTCATACCTGATTTAATGCTCTGCTGTCACTATCTTGAAATTCTTAATAATTTCTGAACAAAGAGCTCTGGGGAACTGGACTTGGTAGTATACACCTTTAATCCCGCCACACTGGGAGGCTGAAGTGGGAGGATCTTAAATTTGAGTCTAGGCTGGGCAACTTAGTGAGACTCTGTTAAAAAAAAAAAATTACAAAGGGCTGAGGAAGTAGTGAGGGCAAAGGCTCTGGGTTCAATCCCCAGTAACACTACAAAAAGCAGAAAACAATCCTCTGGGCCCTCCGCATGAGATAACTGGTCCTGAGTAGAGGCGAGAGAGTAGGAACCCAGTCCTTGGACAACCTCGAGGATGCTGAGACAGGAACAGCATGAATATGAGTACCGGGTGAATGGGGCTGATACCTCCACCCTCATCACTTGTCTCACAGAGCAAATGCAGCACAAACGCTTACAGCGGTGCCTGGCGCACAGCGAGGCCGATGTTGCTGCCTGTCCCCATTCCGCTCTGACAGCGTGAGGTGGGTTATTCACAGGGCCACAGTTGACTTCCTGCATTTTCACAGTTTTAACCTGCCACTCATCATCCAGTCCCAGGCCCCTGAGTGTCCTTTGAAGGAAAATAAACGCTCTGACAACAGTAATTATGACAATAAATAAATGTGTGATATCATATCCTCTTCTTCCGTAGTGTAGCTGGAGTGTGTCCACATGTCTTTGTGTCTGAGGAGGAGTTTTTTAAAAGCTTAATTAATTAAAAGTATTCTCCCCTGGTTCTATTTTTCCTTTATCTGTCCTTTTTGTTCATTTTAAAAGGGCACTTAAAGCACCTTCCTCCTTATCGCTCCTGTTTTTCTCAGATCCCCAAGGGGAGGGCAGGATCTAAAGAGAGCTGTCCCTACTGTCATCAATTTAATGACCCTCCCTTCTCTCCTTCTCTGTCGTTCTCCAGAGGTGGGGAGGCAAGAGCTCAACCTTTGCTCTTAGAGCTCAGCCCTGAGGTGCTGGCCCAACACCTCTGCTCCAAGATCCTGTGATCCTCATGGTTGTCTAGAAGCCCCCTTTCCTCTCCTAACCTCAGAGTTCCCCGAACATTCTCAGCAGAGGGAACTCTGTCTTTGTTCCAGGGTTTCAAGTTTGCAGGAACTACATGCTTTTTTGCTTGGCAGAAATAATTGTGGTTTTCCTAACAACTTCTCAGTTCCCCACAGAGTTGGAAATTCCCTTCTTGGTTACAGCTCTTGATAGATGCAGAAGCAGCATCCGGTGTGGTGTTATCCTGTCTTCCTTCTGGCCAGCTGTGTGACTTGGGCCTCAGATCAAAAGAGTATGTTGGCTGGGAGGTAGATTAGAGGATGAGAAGGTTTAAGGAAGAATTTATTTTTGGAAGACCACAGATGAAGGGATTTATAAATATCTCTAAGGTGAGACTAGCCATTTGGAAAACTACTCACTCATTTATATTCCTCCTCTTTGAAAAAACGAATTTATACTTTCTATTGCTAATTCTTGTTTCCCCACCTAAGGCTCCGTGCCACCTCTGAATCCACTGTGGGCTTATAGAGTAGATACGAGGTACACTCCTCTCCCTCCCACTTACACATGCTTACAGGAGGCCCTAGATAAATAGAAGGCAGAGGTAAGGCTGTGGAATTACTATTATCATTATGGCGATGATTATACTTTCGGTATGAGAAAACAGGAAGTGAAACTGCCCAGTGATAAATGCCTGTGGCCCCATCTTCTCAGTTGGATCTAAAGTGTGTGTGTGTGCGTGTGTGTGTGTGCATATGTGTGTGTGTGTGTATGTGTGTTTGCCTGTGTGGGTGTAGGTGTGGGGGAGGGCCACATAGGGCATTACAAGGAGTGTGTGTAAAGATGGAGTTTCCAGAATGTTCAGTGACCTTTCAGTCTTATTCTAATGCCTGTCCTTTCCCCTTTGTGTGATATCCTCAAGTTACTGCCTTACTACTTCCTTCCCTGTTTCCTAGAGAGAGCTTCCCACGGCTGTAGGGGACATGCGGGGAAAAGTCCAGGGCCTACTTACTTCCTGCTTGACATACCTCATCTCCTCAGGCCTGGTCTCAGCCATGTACCTTTCTTCACGGCCCATTCTGTCATGGTGCACATGTCCCACAGCCAGTGGCCTTTCCAATCCCTGTCCCTGCAGGGAGCTGTGCTTTCTCTCCTGGCGTAGCCGCCTGATGCTCCATCTGCATGGTTGATTATTTGTGTCTTTTGTTTTTTTCAAGAATCAATGATGGCTAAATGGAAGACAGCACGTTAAGGCCAATGTAATTATGCCACATTGACATTTCCATTTGCAGCTCCGTGGCCTCTGGAAATATTGGGAACAGCGAAAGTGACCTGATTTTTTCAGTGCCTTGTTAGCTCTACTTCCTCAGGAGAAGAGAGCAGACAGCCACAAGGGAAGCATGTGAACCTAGCTGGAGTTTCAGAAATCCTCCTCATTTGGGCAGTGTTCAGAAAGAAAGAAGTGCAAACAGGAGAGAAAAGGCATTCAGGAGGGGGAGCACAGACAGAACGGAAGGAGCACTCCCCACCATGCAGGACGCTGACTGATCCTGGTCCCCAGGACTAGTGTCTTTTTTACCAATATCTCAAACCAATTAGCAGATTATTGGAACTTTGATTTCAGAAAAATAACCATATTTCTGTTGATTGTAGCACTGTTCATAATAGCCAAGATGTAGAAACAACCTAAATGTGCATTATCAAATGAATTGGTGGATTTAAAAAGTGGTCTATCACCTATCTATCTATCTATCTAGATATGGAAGCTAAGATAAGAGAATCTCAAGTTTGAGCCCCAACTTAGGAACTTAGTGAGACTCTATGTCAAAATAAAGGTTAAAAAAAATAGGTCACGATGTAGCAGCTCGGTGTGAAGGCTCTGGGTTCAATCCCCGTAACCACACTCCCTCCAAAGTCTTAAAAGGGTAGATCTCATGTTAAATGTTCTTGGCATGAGAAAAGAACAGGACATGGCTTACATGAAATACATGACCCTCACAGCACACATGATATAAATTACCATCTTGTCTTTTCCATTATTTTTCTGAACCTAAAATAGGGGTCTGGAGAAACCCACCCAGGCTTGGGGTAGGAATGAAGATTTTGCAGGGAGCTGACTCAGGAAGAGGAACTCCAGGGTGGAGCTGTTTAGTCCAGTCTGTAGGAGTTGTGTGTCATGCTCTCTGCTTTGGAGAACACAGTGGCTAAGAAAACAGGTGTTAGGTCCCAGCTTCCTGTGTTCGGATCTTGATTCCAGGCCTTATTTTATTTATAACTTATTTGATTTTTTTTTTTTTTTTGAAAGCTTAGGCTCCTTATGTAGCCCAGGCTGGCCTTGAAATCACAGCAATCTTCCCACCACGGTCCCCAAAGGCCTTCATTTAAATCACTTAAATTCAGGGAGAGATGGGCCTCAGCTTCATCATTTGGACCACTGGAAAGATGCTGGTGATTCTGTCCTTGTCAGGTTGCTCTGGAGCACTGAGTTGACACATGCGATCAGAGATGGTCATGCCTGGCACCTCCTGAGCACTCAGTAAATGGCAGCAAATACTGTCACCTTCGCACTTGTCTTTCTCCATCTGCCTTCCACATCCTCCACCCAGCAAAAAACCAAGTTCCATATGCTGTGATGGGCATTTGGCAAGTCACTAGGGAGAGATACAGAGCTGGCAGCACGTAAATCTCAGAGGACTCACCTCGCCAGGGCTTACTAACCTGTCTCTCTCTCTCTCTCTCTCTCTCTCTCTCTCTCTCTCTGTGTGTGTGTGTGTGTGTGTGTGTGTGTGTGTGCGCCTCAGTGCTGGGGATGAAACCCAAGCCCTACGCATGCTCTATGCTGAGCTACCTCCCCAGCCTCTGTTATTTCTATACATAGAGCAGAGCACACAGTAGGTGTGCGTGGTGTCACCCTGAATTCACTTTGTCCTGGTTTTGTGCCCATTCTCTCCTTCTGCTTCCTAGCTCTTTCTTTCCAGAGTTCTTTAGACAGATAGGCCCCTGGTATCTTGGCCAAATAAGGCCTCAGAATCCCTCCAGGGTCTTTGTCTGGATGAGGGCGCCCTGGGAAGACCAGGGGCCCTGGAAACGTGCTGGGCCTCTCACTCAGCAATTCTTCCTGGGCCAGGCTTCCCTTCCTGGGCCCTGGGTTCCTCCACAAGCTCTTTGGGGAGCTGGAGGAAGGCCATAGGCCCTACAATAACCACAGTTCTTCACGGTAAACAAGAACCGGATTCCTGGGCAGTGACGCGCGGGTAGGAGCTCTGGCTGAGGCAGCTGTGGTTACACCAGCTCCTCAGCCCCAACCTGTCTGGGGGATGGCAGAGAGGCTACCCATACCCACAGGCCCCTCTCTGTAGCCCTTCCTCTCATTCTTAGCTGACTTAGAGGGACCATAGCACCGATGGGCTCTTCAGACCCAGTAGACCAGTCAGCCCTGGGTGGAGAAGCAGACTAGCATCCTGGCCATCTCTTCTTTTCTAACATCTCTCCTACTCTCTTTCCTGTTTGTGGGCCCCACTCTCACATTTAGCTGTCATTCTCAACTCCTATCCTTCCATGCACCTCCATGTACATGGCCCTCCCTCATGCTGGGAGGAAGGACCATTCCTGTGAGGACACTTTGATCCCAGGAACCCCAGGGTGAAGGCTGCAGTGGGGTTTGGTGCTGGCTCATGTCTGTCTGTCTGACTTCCAGGGGCACCATCTAGTCCAAGGTTTTCCTCTTAACAGTGTGACTTCTGGGCTAGGATCAGATCTGGGATTTATGCCAAACACAATCCTGGCTCATTCCTAGGTAGGAGGCTGGACTGGCTCAAATACCGTAGGAAGCTATGGTAGAGACTGCAGGGCTGGGGAGCTGGGTGGGAGGGGCATGTTTTACTACGCACCTTTTGGTCTTTTGCATTTTGTACCATGAGAATGTTTCAAAAGTTTAAAAAGTTGGGTTGGATTCTACAATCTTGTAAATCTCTTATATTTGAAATATAGAGAATAGCTCCTTGTCTCTGTTCCCATGGCAGGAAAGATGGGGACAGTTGCATCCGGGAATCCTCATCTAGACAGGCCTCAGGCCTAAAAAGGACTGTTAAAGGCAGGTGCTTCTCCAATTTGAGATTTTCCAGTATCTGCATGACTCAGATTCTTATACTACAAGGAGACTCCTGCTATGTGCCATGGGCCAGGAGGATGGAGGATGGCCCTGTGGTCCTTGTGGGCCAGGAAGGTCACTAGTCTCTCATGTGATAGACAGCAGGAACCCCATAACCTTGGGGGGGCAACAGAAGCAGCTATTGGTGTCCCTCAGTTACCTCTGTACTTGGGAGGGAATGGACCAATGCCCGCACACCGCGTGGGCCACTGTCTTCCTTCCAGGTAGATCGTAGAAGCTGCCAACACTTTCCAGGCACCATGTGCAGAGGCCAATAGAGAGCTATTATTCACCAGGTGCGTGGGGAGTTCAGTTCTGCAAAATGGAAAGAGTTATGGAGGTGGGTGGTGGTGATGATAGCCCAACAGTGTGAATGAACTTAATGCCACTGAACTGTGTATGTAGAGAAATCATGCCGGATCCTAACATCACAAAATGTGTTAACTTTTGTACAGCACTTTCATGTTCATTACCAATAGCTCCTGGTTTTCCAAAGACCAAAGCCTAATGGACTTTCTAGCCCTTTGTGCTGCCTTATGCCTCACAGCTTGAAATTTGGCCCCACAAATGCCACGGTCTAATGCAGCCAGTGCTGACACCCTGATGCTTCCAAATGTGCCCCACGATCTCTTGTCTGCACGTCTGTGCTTGGGGTGAGCTCTTCCTGTGTGCTTTTCCTTCCTCTCCCTCTCTCATGTGATAGACAGCAGGAGCCCCATGACCTTTGGGGGTCAACAGAGGCAGCTATTGGTGTCCCTCAGTTACTTCTGTACTTGGGAGGGAATGGACCAGTGCCCACACCCTGGGTGGGCCACTGTCTTCCTTCCAGGTAGATACTAGAAGCCGCCACTACTTTTCAGGCACTGTGTGCAGAGGGAGAATTCCTGCCCATCTCTGGAGGCCCAGGTGACGTGTTGCTTAATATCACTCCTTGGGACTTCCTGCATGACTCTCTCCTCGTTTGAGCCCTAGGGCACCATGCTTAAACTTTCCCAAGGCCACTACTCTTAGGGTACTATTGCTAAAATGAAGCCAAAAAATAACAAAGGTGATCCAAAATATGGGAAAATGGAGCCCCACAAAGTGCTGGTGAGATTACAAAAGGGCACAGCCTCTGTGGGAACACAGTAGTGACTCCTTAAAAATTAAACATGAGCTGGGTGTGGTGGCGCTCACTTATAATCTCAGCACTCTGGGAGGCTAAGGCAGAGGATCATAAATTCAAACCCAGCACAGGCATTTAGTGACTTAGTGAGACCTTGTCTCCAAAAGAAAAAATTAAAAAGCCTGGCATGGTGGCCTGCACCTGTAATCCCCGCCCTTGGGAGGCTGAGGCAGGAGGATTGCTATGAGTCGGAGGCCAGCCTAGGCTATAAAGTGAGTTCAAAGCTAGCTTGAACTGCATAGTGAAACCCTATCTCAAAAAGACAAAAAAAATTTAAAAGGACTGGGGATGTGGCTCAGTGAGAAGGCCCTGGGTTTGATCCCCAGTATTGCAAAAGCAAATAACAAACAAAAATATGGAAAATACCATATGATCTAGCAATCCCACTTCATCAGAACTGAAGGCAAGGACTCAGATCTATGTACATCCATGTCAATAGCAGCATTACTCTCAATAGCCAAAAGATGGGAGCAACTGAAGCATCTACTGATGCACGAGCATGGATACCCAAGTACGAGACAGAAACACGATTAAGTGTCACTCACCCTCAGGGAAATCTGGCACATGTTCCCTAGGGGCAAATGTCAGCAGTAGTGTGATAATGAAAGAGGCCAGGCACAAAAGAACAAATAACTGTAGGACCTCACTGATCTGACGTAACTATGCAATGAAATTCACATAGTGACTGGGGGTTGCCAGGCACTGGGTGGAGAGTTGTATGAGGAGCTACTACTTAACAGGTATAGAGTTGGAGTTTGGCAAGATCGCTGGAGATGGACAGTGGCGATAGTGACACAATAGTGGGAAGGTCTCTGATGTCCTAGAGCTGTGTACTTGAAAATGGTTACATACCTTTTATTAGCATTTACGTACATACACGTGCAGTATGTACATACGTGTGAATATCCAGCTCTATGTATATTGTGGCCCCTCCACCATATGGCAGAAGCAGCACAGCTCTCTGGCACCCCTGTGCCTACCACAACACTCAACACTAACCTGTGCTCAGTGTTTGTTGCCAAGAGAGATAACACAAAGTTGATGGTGTGTGTCAGGCAGATGCAGGTCCCAGGCTGGCCACCATGCTAGCTTCGCTCTTCCAGGACACCCAACTGTCCTCTGTACATGTGACTGCCCTCCTTGAGGAGGCTGTGAAGATCCACCCAGGGCCATGGGAAGACCCCCCCACCCCAGAATCGATGGATGCCCACAAAAGAGAAAGATATGCCTGCAACATGTGCCACAAGGGCCACACAGAGGGAAGGACTTCCTCTTGTGGTGCAAGGAGAAACAAGAAGTTTTGAGAGCACAGAGTTTTTAAGGTCACATGTTGGATGTGATAGTATAGATGTGCCTTCTGGAAGCAGGGGACAGATCACGGCTCTCCATGGGTCCCTTTCATCTCTACAAGCTTGTAGTTTTTATAACCTCATGAAAAATGTGGGGTAAAACTTAGCTCCTATCTGTCTTAGAATGAGAAGGAAAAAAGTATGACAGTATACAGGCTGAGGACCCCTAAGCTGAAAACCTGAAATCCAAGTTTTTGATTACTGGCAAGACATTCAAAAAGCTCAGGTTTTAGAGTACTTTGTGAGTATATGCAAGTAGTCTAAATCTGAGAAATTCCTGTTTGAAACTTTTCTTGTCCCAAGCATTTTGGATAACTGTACTCCATTTGTATACTTCATATATTGAGGTCCTTCCTCAAATGCTGGGATCCAAAATTCATGATTGCTTGAGTGAATATTCATCGTCCTTAACTTCTTCCTTAGATGTAGAGTCTCTGGAGCCCTGAGAATTTTGCAGTCGTAGGCTGTTTCCTTCTTTTGAGGAATTCAGATGCACTGACAGGGGCCAGGACCGCTTCCATGAGCACTTTGGAAGAGGGCTTCTGACACACATGGAAACACCGCTGTTTGGCTGGTGTGTCAGCTTTCTGTTAATGTACCAAAAGTACCAGAGAAAACCAATTTTAACGTAGAAAACATTAGCTGAGTGTCATGGCATGTGTTTGTAATCCCAGCACTCTGGGCAACTGAGGCAAGAGGATTGTAAATTTGAGCCCCACCTGGACAATTTAGCAATTTATTGATATCTTCCTTGTCTCAGAAAATAAATAAGTAAAAGGAAAAGTTTGTTTGGGTTCATAGTTTTGAAGTTTTCAGTCCACGGCACTTGGCGCTGTTTTGGGCCTGTGGCAGGGCAGCACATCAAGGCAGGAGGGTACAGCACAGAAAGCCCATTCAGCTGCTGTCCAGGAAGAAAGAGGAAGAGACCAGCTTCCCACAGTCACCACACAGTCACCTTTGAGGACGTGCATCCCCACCCCAAAGACCTAAATTCCCTCATAGACCCCACCTCTTAATCACCTCACCATCTCCTGGTAAGAAGGCCCTGGGTTCCCTCATAGGCCTTGCTGTGAGGACCAAGACTTTTTTTTTTTTAAATACATGGGCCGAACATTTAGCGAACATTCAAGATCCAAAGTGTAACAGCCAGTTACTTAAACTTTATGAGCAACAGTGTTTTCACTGATGAAAATAACAAACAATACTACCTGGCATGTGGTTGAAAGAGGATTGAATAGATAATGCTGAGGACCAGCCACACAGCAACAGCTCGCACATATAGAGGCTAACAATTACATGTTGAAAACAGTCCAAGATCTTGTTCTTGTATTTAACCTAGGGAATATTATCTCCTCCTTCTTTATACAAAAGGACACTGAAGTGCAGTTAGGATTTTAACCCTGAGTTTTATTCTACCCTGCTCTGCTGCCTCAAAATTATGTCCTCACGTGAAAATATCTATTGTGATACCCTTAGTAGATCTCTGCCCATTCCCTATATACTCTTTCACACTTCTCTATCTTTTCTGTCCTTGAACTTCAATTTATCTTAAGAAAGGGGAAATCCCCCCAGACATCACCAGGTCTCAGGCAAAGATCCACGGATCACTTCTGCTGACCCAGTCTGGTTGTGTTCCTGGACAGTGAGTTCCCCTTTCTCTTCTCCTTTCCCCAATTCATTGTCCAGGCTGCAAAGTGGAGGGCAGCACTCCTCCTACATGACATGGCCTGGGGGCCCAGTGAGTGCAGACCTTTCTTTTCTGCACCTCCCAACCTAAATAGGAGGATTTACAGTGAGGCGGCCTTCAGTTCTAATTAGCTCCATTTGGAGTCCCTTTGGACCACTTTATGTCTGTGGATGTGCAGAGGTAAAGTTTCCCTTCTCCTTTGGGTACTTCCTTATTTCTCTTTCCATTCCTATTCTTTGCTGCTCCCCATTGTGGTTTAAACTGTCAAAAGAAGGGGTACAGCCAAAGGCATTGCCAATGGCAGAGCAGAACTTTCTTCCCCCAACATGCCATCCCAAAGGGCACTGCTAACAACACTTGCTTTGGGAAAAAATCTTTCATGTACTTGAGCCCTGAGCACCTCATGAGAGGGCTCAGGGGAAGGGATGACAGAGGCCACTGAGACCAAAGCTTGTAAGTCACTTTCTGGGTCAGAGTTTTTGTGACTAATGATTCATATGTATCTGTCACTTTTGCTTTGGAGAATTTCTCATTTTATCCAAGAAATGTTAGCGTATGATAGGAAGACTGCTTATTTTTCCCTGGCCTCAAGGCATTGTCGTTTAGAAGGGTGAGTTATTTATAATCGTGTCCCCTCTGTGATGTTCTGCCTGCTATACTAGCAGGAGACTCAAAGGCCACTTCATCTGTGTGCACGTGCAGGTCCACCAGCCTGAGGGTGGTTCTGTCTCACCCAGACACTACCTGAACATTTTCAAGAAACCTAATTCCATAGATTTCCACCACCCAGCATCCATTCATAATGCCATATTGTAGTAAAATAGGAAACTTTTACTTCTTGGTGATATGAAGGCTTGGTGGAGGAAGCTTAGGCAGAGAGATTGTCCTGGATTCCTATGATATAATACAGCCATACACATTAACATAGACCTATACTCTGTATCAGGTTAGGCCAAGATGGAAGGAAATCAGGAAGTGGATGATTTAAAGTTGCAACTTGATCTAAAGTAGAAAGGACAGCCAGTAGGATAGAGTTGGTTGCATTCATTCCAGGAGAAAAGAGAAGAAAAAGGATCTATCTCTTCCCTCTAACCTCTTCCACTTCCATATCATGGGCTGGAACTTAAACTCACAAATACAACCAACTGTAATGGAGGCTGGGAAACTGGCAGATGCAATTTTTATTCCAGATAGTCATATGCAAGCTCAATATTGAAGGTTCTTCCCTTTCAAAGAGGGATTGGGATGGGTATTGGCCCATAACTAACTAAAGCATAGTCCAATGGTCCAATGGCAAAGCTGTGCCATAAATCAAGGATTATAAACAGTCCAATTCTATGTACTTGATGTTCTGTAGTTGCCTTTGTGTGTACTATATTGTACGATGTGTTTGCATGTCAACAACAGACACAAATAGCACTTTCTGTCTGTATAGATGCCCAACTTTTTTGTGGTGCTGGGAATCAAACTCAGGGCTTTGCACATGTTCACCATGTGCCCTACTGCTGAGCCCCATCCACGTTCCAGTTATTGAAGAAAAAGTTGTTACACAACCATAACAACTCTTTCTTAAGTAGCTCATTAGAGACATCTGAAAGCTTGGTGTTACACAGGTAAGACTTGCAGGGCAGATATTATTATTTGTATTTTAAAAATGAGAAAGGAGGAACAGAGGGGTGAGAGACTTGGTGAGGTCACCTAGCTAGCCAGAACTGGCAAAGAATTGAAGACTCTGAAACTCGTGTCTAGCACATCTTCCTTTGGCGCATTGATTCTTCCGTTATTCGTCTATCAGGCATTTGTACTGTTACATCCAGGCATACCGTGGTTCTGTATGGTGTTCATGTGTGTGTGTGTTCTGGATGCTGTGTACGCAGTCTCCACATAGAGTGTACATATCCTCTGGCTCCTTGTGTGTCTCCTGGGCCCATCCCACCCTGTAACCCCCGGAGGAATCTCCAGCTGGGTTTTAGTTGCCCCATTTTGCCTCGGTCCTTTGCTCAGGCACTTCCCCAGAAGTTCAGCTAGATAGAAAGGTGGTTTTGATGTCAGAGACAGTTTCCTAGGTAGTGGATACAGAGCAGAGGAGCATGCCTGAGTAATGGTGATGTTTAGTATTTCATGAAAACAGTTCATGATTCATGAAGAGGTCTCATAAATACTACCTCATCTGATTCTCGCTTAGGCCTGAAAGCAGATTTTATTATTCTAGTTCTTTCCAAATACACAGAGAGGTTAAGCGGCTTGCTTGCTCACTTGGAGACTTGGATTCTGCTCATTTGTCTCTGGAAGGATCTAGGAGGGGGTTTCTTTGTCCTCCTCATCCCTGTACTCCTTCCTCAATCCTTGATTATCTCTGTGCTTCTAGGAGCAGACAGCAGCACTACAGACCCGGTGAGGTGATGGTGTTTTCCATTCCCTATGGCCTTAGGTAGTGCCTTTGGCTTTGAAGAGTCAGGGGAATCCCAGAGCAGCCTCATGGCCTCTATCCTCTCCTCTTGCCCAGGAGGAAGTGGATCCCGTGGCCTTCCGCTCCCAGGCCTGTGCTGCCTGCACTTCTGACCACTCCAACCTGTCTGTCTTCTCCACAGATTAACACGGTCCACCACCTCAGGGCTGAGCATGACACCTTGTACACAGTCAGCACTAAGTAAGTGCTGCTTGAAAACAGCAAATATTCTTATCAGGAGAGCCCTCCCCACACCTGAAATGGACACCCTCCCATTCCTGCCTCCCTGTGGGCACAAGTTTCTTCTGTTAAGAGCAAGGAGAGAGGAGATACTAGCTGTGTGCCTGGGTCACCTGGCACATGTCCCCCCTGCCCCCCAGGAGCCCCTTCTCAGGACACTCTTTGGAGTTTTGTTGGGACCTATGTGGCCACAGGTCAAACCTCATTCTCTAATAAATTGGCTGTATCTGTAACTAAGCGAGGTTTTTGTCATCTCTCCTTTTGTTCTTTTGTCTTATGTCTTAGTTGCTCCACTGGTTGAAGTGTGGATGAGGCCATTGGGAATATTTAATGCCGCCTGAGATCCCTCTCTGATCTGGTCTATGCCGCTGCTGGGCTAGATCTTGGTACTGTACCTTTGTCAGAGACACCGGCCTAACCCAGATTAGAACTAAGCTTCTTTCCCACCCCTCCTCAGACTGTGTGGTCAGGGACCAATATGTTCACACTGGGAGCACAGCCCTTCTCCCTGCTGGCCCCTCTTCTGTGCCATCTCTGGGGATTTTGTCCAGAACCCTAGGAAAAGGCCTAGCTCTCCCAGACAGGTGCTAGTCTCCTCACAGCACAGCAAGACACCGGGACGTGGGTGAGGATGGAGGCAGCCTCTCTCTTAATACACCCTGTCCCCACCCTGGGTCCTTCTGAGTTTAAGTAAAAATATATCCAGGGGGCCTAATTACTAAAACGTCCATATAACAAGCCTTTACTAGAAAAACAGAAGTTCCCGAGAAGAGATCCGTAGGACTCACAGGACAATGCCAAGGACACACTTCACGTTCCCCAGGCCCCGTTCGTCTGTGGCCCAGACTCTCTACTACTGGACTCCTCGCGTCCGTTCCCTCGTCCCTCCCCGCCCAAGCGACGCCCCTCTGCCAGCTTACTCCCAAGATCCACACAATGGGGCAGCAGCAGGCTTTCCAGCAAAATTACTCAGTAACTTTCGATGTCTCCTTCTGCACTCTGCGCGGCCCTAGAGAAGGACCAGGATTTCTGTGTGTCTTCGCCCGATCCCCAGGTGCCCAGCCCTCGGGGCACTGTTCTCCTGGGCACGCGGGGCGCCTCCTCGCGTCCTCCCCTTTAAGGGCCGCCCCGCCCCGCCCCGCCCGGCCCACCGCAGGGTCCGCCCCCTGACCCTCCCCTTTAAGGACCAGCCCCGGACGCAGACAAGCTTGTGACGCGGCCACTGGTCCGGGCTGGGTACTTCGTCGCGGCCGCTTTCCCCCCGGCCGGGCCCCGCCGTCGCGCGTCCCCGGAGCGCCAGGCCCCCGGGGGGCGGGGAGGGAGCCGGGCCGGTGGGCGCCGGCCAGCGGCGCGCGGCGGGACCCACGGAGCCCCGCGACCCGCTGAGCCTGGAGCCGGGTCGGGGCGGGGGAGCCGGCTCCGGCTCGGAGCGCACTTCGCCGCCGGGCGCGGGGTGGCGGGGACCCCGTCCCGCGCCGGAGCAGGGGGCGGCCGCCGGCCCGCCCGCCTCCGCGGCCCCGGGCACGATGTTGTCCAACGCGCAGGGCCAGGCGCCGCCCGCGCCCTTCCCCGCCCCGTCGCCGCCGCCGCCGCCGCCGCAGCCCCCCGCCCCGGCCGCGCCGCACCCCCCGGCCCAGCCGCTGCCGCCGCCGCCTCCGCAGCAGTTCCCGCAGTTCCACGTCAAGTCGAGCCTACAGATAAAGAAGAACGCCATCATCGACGACTACAAGGTCACTAGCCAGGTCCTGGGGCTGGGCATCAACGGGAAAGTTTTGCAGATCTTCAACAAGAGAACGCAGGAGAAATTCGCCCTGAAAGTAAGTGTGAGGCCCGGGAAGGGGCGGGCCGGGCCGGGCGGGGGCGCCCAGGACGCGACGGCGGCGGGGAGGTCTGTCTGGTCCGAGTTTCCGGCGCCCCGGGTCGCGCGGGACTCGGCGGCCGGGACCGGAGAGCGCGCGGAGGGCTCTGCCATCTTGGCGCCCAAGCGCGCCCGGGTTGCCCCCTCCGCCCTCCTTTCTTCCCTTCTGCGGGCACAAAAGGCCCATTACTCATGGAGCGGGTTGGTCGGTTGGTTTGGAGAAGTCGGAGCTCCGAGCTTTATTTCGCCTCGCTCCTTATTTGGGAGCCGGAATGTGTGATTTCACTTCCCTGGGCCTCACGAGGGCGGCCGCGGCCGCGCCGGCCCGGGAGGCGCAAGGCTGGAGATTCCGCGGGCCGCCGGCCCCCCCTCCCCCCGGCCGCGCGGGGGAGGATTGTTGTGATTCGCGCGGGGCCTCCCTGCCGGCGCCCGCCTGCCTCCAGATGGGCGGCCAGCAGGCCCCGCGCGCGCTCTGCCTCTATAGCTTCATTGATCGCTGCAGGCCAGGTCTTCGCCAACGGGGGACAGTCACTTTGGTCCTGGACGCGGGCGGCTGATGGACAGCAGAAGCAACACTACTCTTGGCCTGGGGAAACCCAGTGTTTCTTTGCTTTCTTTTTTGAGTGGGTGTGTCACGGGGAAGCATGATGATTTAAGTGACTGCACCTCTCCAGAAGTTAAACACAATAGACTTGGAAGTCTGCTGCGCTGGGATGGGTCCCGGGTGAAGTCTGAGCAAGTCGTTCAGGGTCACCAGAAAGGTTTTCTTCCTGGAAAGGATTCGGGTCAAACCACATCTGTGAAGGTGACAGGGCAAGTTTGTTTCCCCTGGGGTGCCTTAATGATTGGAGGAGGAGAGAAATACTTCCTGTGTTATGATTTTTCTCTTCCCCTTCAGTCTGCATAGCTGGCTGGAATTCAGTTATCGAGTACTAAACTGAGCTGTGTGACTTAGGGGTGGGCTTATTAGCATATGCAGTTGGATGTTATAAAAACCTGGTACTTTGCAGAGGACAGGCATATCCAGTTTTTGGATTATAAGAACTCACAAATTATTTTCATTCTGCTTTTATTCTCAGTGCTGTCAGATTTCTTTCGCTTCTTTTATAAGCGCCCCTGCTGTGGGACCTCAGTTGTTGTCTAGTTGACTGCTGGAGAGGGAATTATCAGTGTTTTGAACGCGGTAATATTTATGCCTTTGACCTCCTGTTCCATGATGAGGGGCACTGCGGGAGGAATGTTGGGTTGACTGGCTCTGACCTTGGGGATTGGAGGTGAGAGAGTACAGCTTTGCACCTTTGAGGAAGTGACCTATGTCATTCCCAGGAGCGTGTCTTCTGAGACGCTGTCTGCCTTCGCCTGTCAGCAGTGCAGATATTGGCCGTTTTTTCTCTTGGAAAGAGTGGAGTATGAAGACTTAAGAACAAAAGCTCTGAATCTCTTCTTATTCTGTTTAATACACACACACACACACACACACACACATACACACAGGTGCATCAGCACCATACTCTAGAATGCTTTTGGGTGGCAGTTCACATTTCTGTTGTAGTTAATAGGACAGAAATTTGGGTATTTTTTCTCCTTTGAATAGTTCTGACAGGAAGAATCCAGCAGTATATTAAATAGCACTTAGTTATCCTTCCCTGGTTACAAGTGGGTGAAGACTGAAGTCAGAGTCTGTTTTGACAGGCAACTTGTTCCCAGTTGAGAAGTTGACTCAACTGTTAAATTGTAGATTTCCCACACATCGTTGTGTTAAAACTTAATAATAGAGGAAGAGAGGAGGGACAAGGCATTTGGTGATGGACAGCAGTGTCAACAGCACTTTCATATCCAAATATTGCCTAAGACATAATTACAGCTTTGCGGGAATCTTGTTCGAAGAGTCCTGTTCCTCAGACATGCACCAAAGAGATTTCCTGATCTTAAATTTTGATTAACTTTCAAAAGTAGGAGCCCTTTGATTATAGAGCAAGGGAGGAAGTTGTGGTCAGACGGGCAGGATTGGTGACCCCATTGGGAAGATGCCTGAGAAAAGGGGAGGAGACCTGTCCTCTGCTGAGCTGTTCCCGGGGAACAGGAAGTCTGCTTTCTTGTGGTTGTGAGAGTTTATTGAAAGTGGTGGCTGCCCAAGTGCCCTGCTCGCTCTCTGTGATCTTGTGACCTATTTGCCCTGTGAAGTAAAATCAGTGTTTTACAAATGGTCTCATCATACTCTGCTGTTCTTCTGCTGCCATCTTGGAGAGCTGGTGTGGAAATGCTTTTGATGAGTGCTGTGACCTCATCCCATCTCCCCTGCAAAGTTCTGAGTCATGCTGAGAACTTTCGGGCAGAGTTGGAAGAGACTTCAGTGGTCATCTCATCCAGCACCCTTATTCTGCAGATGAGAAAGCCATGGCCCAGAATGAAGGAGTGTCTTGCGCCAGGTAAAATAGCCATTCACTTGGCAGAGGCTGGATTAGAATCCAGGTTGCCTGACTCCTCCTCTAAGTCTTTATTTCCTAACTGCAGTGATGGTGACAGGCAGAGGCTGGCTGCTGCCCAGAGACCTGTAAGTGGGGGAGCTCCTCTGCCCACGGCTCTCCTTTGCCTGTTGGCCACTGGGCAGTAGGTGGGTATCTGCCACCTTCTAGTCATAATCTCCACAGCAGCAGCTCCACGAGTTTTAGATCTGCAGTGACAAGCATATTTACCTCCTCCCTTTCTTAGGGGGTGTTTGATATAAATCTTTATTATTATATATAGAAGAATATGGGAATTCTATTATTACTTTGGCTCAGACTGCTAGTCTCAACCTTTTTATGTATTAATTGGTTGTATTTCCCATGGGGTTTATTAGTTGCATCCTGCTTCACTGTATCATGGTAACTTTCAGGTATTAGCTGAACAAATTTAATTAAAGTCTGTACTGTTGTCCTGCGCTGCTGTGCAACACTGATTAGTTGAAGCATGTCACTGCTTTACAAAATATGGAATGTTGTCGTAACTTATCTTTGTTTATCTTTCCACTTCATAGTGTAGAGGTTTCTTCTTTCCTTTTTCCACCAGGCCTCCTCCTTCAGGTCATCCATGTGCCTCTGTGATGTGGCTTCCTTCGGTGTCACAAAGGGAAGATGATTAGACCCTCTCTTGGTTGGTGTGGACCCTGTCAGAGGGAAACAGAGTCCCCACATCCTTCCTCCACCCCAGGCAGCGTGCTGTTCCACACAGCTCATCTTGCACACCTGCGGGACTGAAACCAGGTAGTGCGGCTGGATGAGAGGTAGAGGCTGTCTCAGGTTGGGGTTTGCTAGGTGGAGTGACAGTGTGAAGTCTCGCTGACCAAGCCAGCTTCCTCTCTGTCCAGTATGGTTTCAGGTAATTAACAGTTTGCTGAGCACTTGCTATATTTTTTGTCCTGTATAATGTGGCCTATAAAATTTTGAGGGTCACGAACCCATCTGGAGAAGGCAAAATGGACAAATGTAGTCAAGGCTGCCCCACCAAACATGGTTGCCGCTGCCTAGGTGTGGCTGCTAAATTAGAATTAATAAACATGAAGAAGGACGCTAACTCAGGAATTCACTTGCTGGCCACGTTCCCTGGGTTGAGCAACTAGATGTGGAGTGGCTGCTGGACAGAGCTCTCTGGAGGCTGTGCTGAATGAAGCTGGAGGTGTGGAGCAGGGGGAAGAAGTAGGAGAGGCCGACAAGAGGGCTCAGAGGTGAACCTAAGTCATTTTTGTGTTGAAGCAGTTTTAAAAGGTTTGAGGAGCTTGAGGATGTTACAAAGAAAGGTTAGGGATAGCTGAAGTGGGATTATAGATTTTTGAGGGAAGGATCCAGTTCCTGTTTCTTTGTGGAGTTTTGAGGGAAGGGTCCGGTTTCTGCTTTCAGAGACCCTGTCCTTTTGTGAGGGACTGCTCCATGTATGCCCATGCTGGCCTCGGCGCGGACTTCTCAACTGCAGCAGGGCTCCTGACATCACGGAGGCAGTATCAAAGCTGATTGGCCCATGGTCATTTTTCACTCTTCAATTCTGGGCTTTGATAGAGCTTGAAAATAATCTGGAATCTGTGGCTGATAGGAGGGGTAAGAAAAATCCTCTCAGGGCCTCAGGGACACATATTGGTGGAGTCTGTGAAGCACTGGGCTTATTTTTGGAGGATGAAAGTATGGTATCCACTTCAGAGAAGATGTTTTGATTGCTCAGGACCCTGAGGGGTTGAATGTGTTCATTTACCAATTTCTTTAAGAGGCAGGTGCCAGGGATTTGGAGGAAAACTGAGGGGAGCCAAGCCTCAGGACGACTGTAAACATACTCAGTCCTTGGCTGAATACTGGGCCTGAAGAAGCACAGGGACGTGAGCACTTTGTGCCAGGGGGACTGTCTACCAGAGTGGGCAAGAGCACAGTACCAGCACCAGCGTCTCAGTCACTCCTCATTCTTGAGCAGCCCTGGCTTCTGAGCTAGGAATCTCCCTAATGACGCAGGATCTCTGGTGCAGGTATTGCACTTTCCTGCCTTTCTCTGCTCTGCTTCAAGCCCTTCTGCGGCCTGTGTGAGGGGACTTCTCTCTTCTCTGCACTGCACCTTTCCAAGTGGCTCTGTGTCTTGGTGGGGGGCTGGTGGGCAGGGCAGAGTTCTTTGCTGGGGCTGCAATTTCTTTTGTTAATGGTTTAAGGCCCAGGAGCAAAGGGAGTCACACCTTGCAGCAGTCTAGAACTGACAGTCCCTGCCATTTTTCTTGCTTCTTTCCTTCTCCCAGAGGAAGAGGCCAGACTGGTGTAAAAAGGTTCAGTGTTTTACTTAGTGTTGGCATCTGAGCTGTGTCTTAGCCCCTAGTTCCCTGCGAACTTCTCTGGTCTGGGTTCTTTGGGTTTTTGGTTGTTAGAGAGTGGTAGTATTTGAATTATAGACCTGGCAGTCCAAAGGCAAACTCCACTAACTCAACATCTAGGAGCTTTCCACATAGGTTGCCTTCAGGTGGGTTATTAGTAGGGAGAGGGACATGCCGCTGGACAGCTTAATGTGTACAAGGTATATAACTCAATCAGATTGTGGTGTGGTGGTTTGGTGATTCTGGTCTCTATGAAAAACTGATGTTAATGTTAGTATTTTAAGATGTAGGTACATATATGTATCTCTGGATAAATACAGATATAAATAAGTAGAGAAGAACCTGCTTCTAGGAGTTGTGTGCTAGATAAGAAAATAAAATAAACCACAACAAAAAACAATAACAGCAAAACTTCAAAAATGGTTCTAGTCTTTGTGTCCTGTCAAATTGTGTGACATTGCATAGGGCAGTTAAATTTTCTGGGCCATAGTGCCCACATCAGAGAGTTGGGGTCCAGCAGCTCCTCAGTGCTGGCATTGGGGTCGGGGAGCAGGCTGTGCTGGAGGCCAGAAGTGGAGTGCAGGTGGGATAGGTGCTGACTTGCAGCAGTATCTGGGCCAGTATGGATGCCCTTTTAATAGAGTGGTTTGTGTCTAGTTAATTGGTAATCATCACTGACCAGCTGCTCTTCTGTTGTATGAGGACTTGGAAAATGTCCAGCCAGCCACTGGCGGAGGATGGGCTTGCAAATCAGTGGAGTGTGTGTCTTTTCTTCCATTGAAGTCACGAGAATTGTGTAGTGGTGGTGTATGATAGAGATGAGGATTTCTTTATTTCCTACTCCAGACTTCTTTCTCATTTGAAGTTGAGGGTATTTGAAGACTACTGTGATTGGCTGCACAACTCACGTCCTGCGCAGGGCTCCTGACCAAGGGATTAGTGTGGTTACTGATCACTTGCTGAGCTTTGCCTTGGTGTGTGGCTGACTCACTCACAGGGGTGCCTTCTTTCATATTACCTCCAGACACAGCTCTAGGTGATGGGCTACCAGAGCTGACAGCTAGAGACTGCTTCCCAGAGCCAGTGAGGAGGTTAGGATTTGTATCCAAGTCTACTTAGCCCCCAAAGAATGCTGGGTAAGACAAGAAATCTGGAGTCTAGGAAGCAGGAGGGGAGAGTTCCTGGAGATATCTGTTCTGTCCTTTCTTTCTGCCTGCTCAAGGCAAGAGCAGTGGTTTCTGCCCTGGAAGTTTGGGTTGTGGGATCCCGTATACCAGGTTGTCTGATTTTGTTGGAAGAGGCATATAGGAAAGGGCTTGGCCTCTGGCATTGTGGAGTTCTTGGGGAGTTTACTCCCTCTTCCATTAAACACCTCTATGCTAGCTGGCCTAGGGCAAGGCCTCAAGGTCAGTGAGTCCCTGTTTGTATGTGATGTTCCCTTCCAGGATCCACCAAGCTGTGTATTCATTGTACTAAGAACCCAAGCTCTCGAAAAGGGTTATATGAAAGGGCATCTTGTGCTTGAGGGATCCCTCTGGGTCGCTCCTGGCCAGTGCCTGTGTGGGACTCATTTGAGAGGTGGAAAGCAGTGCTGGAGGTGGAAGGTTGGCGGCTCTTGCTGAAGCTGGTTCTGTCTCTGAGAAGATGGTGGGATGGGGAGCTGTACTGTGGGTGACATCTCTCTCTCTGTCTTACCTCCATGACTGTTTTCTTTTGAACCTGAAGCAAAGGTGAAATCTTTCCAGTTCTATAGAGGAGAGAGACCTAAAAGGAGAACCACAGAACCGTCTGTGCCAGTGTCTGTACTTGGATGCTGTTTCTCTATGGTGATACATGCTGCCATGTGACTACCGTGCTGCCATTGTGATCACCACATTGTTAGGAGGCTCCCAGCCCATATTTGCCATTTGTTGCCTGGCGTCCAGTCTGGGGACTAGGACTGTTACTCAGTCCCTCTGTCCTAACAGCTAAAAATAACCCTGCCACTGCTGCAGTTTCCCTATCACAGCCAGGCCCTGACAGCTACCCCAGGTCTTTCTGCCACACTGCTGAACGTTTATCTCACTTTCCACCTGCACCCTCCCTCTTTGCCTATCTCTTCCCATCTGAGCTTGGAGGGCAGTTTGGGGCCAATTCACTGTGCTGCATGCAGGGAAATGAGTTGTGGTTGGTGCTTCTTCAGGCACCTAGATTCACATGGTGAAAGGTTCAGTGGTGCTGCCTTGTTCATTTCTTACTAGGGAAAGGGTTAGACAAAGGAAGGTGAACAGGTTCTCCAGAGTTGACTAGGTCTCTAGGTCTGACATCCTTCCAGCTCCACCACCAAGCAGGCCTCCCTGCCAGAGGCCTATGGAGGTGAGTGGGAGAACCTGCTTGGGACAGAGTCCCCTCACCCTGATGCTGGGCAGGGAGCCTGGTCCCTGCTCACACTGCACTCCTGTCCTGAAGCTAAGTGAGTGCTCAGCTTGTATGTTGGGCTTCAGGTTACTGCATTCTCAAGTATGACCTCATCTTGTTGGCTTCCAAGAATAACTGCCCTGGCTTTGGGGCCTCCTTCCTGAGTCTGGTCCTAGCCCCTCTGGCCCTCCCAGCTCAGCCACCTGTAGAATGTCACGGAGAGCATGAGTTTCTTTTTTCCCCTCTCAGTGAAAAGGCAGAGGTGTTGTGATCTCTGTGCACTGTGTGGCATCTTCCTCTCCTGCCCGAAGATCCTGGAAACTTGTGGAGCCAGATGAGGAAAAACACAGGCAGCCGGAACATCTGCTTTTAGCAGAGAGATTCGGGGCAGAGTGCTTCCTTCAGTTTCACGTTGGCATTCCCATCTTTGTGATTGTTCCAGTCCCTGGACAGGTGTTGGTACTAACCATGGCATAGGAAGATTCTGTGTGTTTGCTGGGATAAGGTTTATTTGGGGAAAGGGTGTGTGAGGAGAGCGGATAGGAGTCAAGAGGTAGGAATTGGGAGTCCTGTGCCTCAGTGGAGGTACGTAACCAAATCATGTCTCTCCGAAGTGTCCTTTCCCTTCTGTGCCCAGGAGCCTCCTCATTTCCTGTGCAGGGGGAGATTTTTCTGCCAAGGCCCATTGGCCTCTGCAGGGGAGGAGCTGGGTGTAATAGCTAAGAGTTTATTTTTAACTCTGACAGAAGGATCCCCTGTCCTTGGAGGAGTTCTCCCTTTGCTCTTCTCCTATCCCTGTGGCCTTGCCTGGCTTCTGTAATTCTTAGGAGAAGACCAGTGGGATTCTAAAGAGCAGACTTCATAGGAACTATGAGTCTGCACATTGCTTGTCATGCTTGGCTTCTACAGAGCTCAGAGGGTCTGATGGCGGGTGGAGGGGCATCAGAGAGTGGCTAGTGTGTGGAACTCGGAGCATCCCAGGAATGCAGGTAGACCCTAGATTAGGCTGTGTGCCCTGGAGCTGTGCTGGAGAGGCTAGCAGGGAGTCATCTTGTGCCTTTCTGAGGCCACAGGGAGCAGATGAGCTGTATGGTGACCTGTTTTATTAATGCTCCCATTATAGAAATGTTGAGCGGTGGTGGTGCTCCCTGTGACAGCCAGGCCCACAAGCGTCCTGTATGGCAGCGCTATCCTTCTCAGTGACACCGTGCCCTTCGTGTTCTTCCCCTGTGTTCCTGTGTTTCACTGCCCTGACTTCGTAGACTTGATCTGATTACCTTGGCTTAGGTTCTTTGAAAGAAAATAAAATTGGATTTGAGGTGTAATTAGAGAAGGAAGGAATAGAGAGAAGTGGGGGCGAGGGGTCAGGGAGGTAGAAAGCACAGCTGATGCTGAGGGCCCTCTGCCCCAGAATGAAGGTCCTGCCCCTCCGCTCCTTGGCACGCAGTGGGGATTAGTTTGCCCAGAGCCCAGCTCTGATCATGTAGCTTCCCTGTTTAAGCCCTTTAGTGGTTTCTTTTATCTCCTGAGTGCAAGAGATTGCCAAATCCTTCCCCGATCTTGCTCCAGTCTCTCCCAATCCCTCTGTTTCAGTGATTTACATGTTAGTAGGACTCTGCTTCCCACCCCACACCTTTGCAGCTCGTTTTTGGCCCTCCCTATGTCGCTCTGTCTGTATCTGTCTACCTGCCACTCCACAAGTGAGAGGGCACTCGGGGTGTAGCTCAGCGGCTCAGCATGTGCTTAGTATGCACAAGGCTCTAGGTTCAGCCTCCAGCATGGGCTGGTGGGATGATGAGTCTTCCACCCCTGCACATCAAACCTGCCATGACATTCTTGTCTCTGGCATTTTTTTTTTTTTTTCTTTTTGGAGACAGGTCTCGCTCTACAGTTCAGGCTGGCCTTGAACGCACTTTGTAGCCCATGCTGGCCTCAAACTCGAAATGATCCTCCTGCCTCAGGCTCCTGAGTGCTGGCATTGCAGGCGTGTGGCTTCTGATGGCATTTTAAATACCCTTCTGTGCAAGGCGTTTCTTTAGATAGTGGATTGGATATTTGATAGTAAGTTCCTTGAAGACTTTCTTCTCCTCCTCCTCCCTCTTTTTTTTTTTTGTTATCCTGTTATTTCCATGTAGTGATTAGGGGCCCTCCTCTAAGAAACAGGGTTGAGAACATGGTAGCTCTAGGCTCAACAGTGCTGAGCTTGGTGGTGTGTTGAGCATGAGCCAGGAGCTTGTGAAGATCCTGTCTGTTTGTACCTTTTCTTCTGTCTGCTGGAAGCTACTCCCAGAACAGCTTTCTGGGCCTTTCTTCCCTCCACCCATTTGCTGCTACCGACTGGCAGAGGTACTGTGTGTTCCTGTGAATGGAGTTCTCATTCAAATTCCCACAAGAGAATTGCAGGAACTGATGCTTCTCCCCCCCACCTCATGGCCCCTCCCTTTCCTGTTCTGTTATGGAGACGACCCTTTTGCCCCTTGGAGATAATTAACTGAGGGAGGGACAGGTGGAATATGACAACTTTCCTATGGTTGTTGGCATTTACTGGTTAGCTTCAGCCACACAACAGGGGCACGCAAATATAGGCCAGGGTTGTCTAATGGCTGGCCTTGTGCCTGCCTATGTGTTACAAGAGGGACTAGCATTGAACACCACGTCCTGGGGACTGTGGTTAGAGCCTGGAACCTTTCCAGGCCACTTATCTCCATGCACAGCAGGCTTGTGCAGGGAGGAGGACCTGATGGACCTGGATCTCCTCCCTACTGTGCGTCCCTGAGCATATGCAAGAGACTGTCTGGAGTCTACTCCTCTCCCTGGCTTGTGATCGCAGGGATCAGAGTGACTTTGCAGGGCTTCTGCCCTGACTGCCTTGTTCATCACTGCTGCTGCAGCCCCGCTGCTGAGAAGATGACCTGCCGTTGGGAAGGAAGTGGTCAGTCTGGGTCCTAGGCGGTCCTCCTGGGGCAGAGAACCACTCTCTCAGTTTCTGTAGCCCAGTGTTATTTCTCACTTCTCTTGAAAGACAGTATTTTTGTTCATTCAGGATTTTTTTTTTTTTTTTTTTGCGGTACTGGGGATCAAACTCAGGACCCTGCGCTTGCTAGGCAGGAGCTTATTCCACTGAGCTATACCCCCAGCCCCAGTATTTTTGTTCATTCATCCAGTGTTTATAAACATTTATTCTCCTCCATGTTTGCTTCCTTCTGTCTTTTTTGCTGACTGGTCATCAGGAGTTCCAGATAGGATGAGCTCAGAATGGAAGAGTGGTCAGGGCAATCTCCTTGGGTTCAGACCCCCTACTATGCTTGCTGTATGAGATAAGAGGAATTGAGAACAGTGAGGGTGGATTGGATCCAGCAGTTTAGACTGGATCCTGCCTTCCTAAGCAGGATTTGCCTTAGGGTGCTTTCTAGTCTCCTGAGAGCCAAAATAACTTACTACTCAAAATTAATTAGCAGTTCAAAGAAGTACTTTTTGGATTTCCTAAGGATAGATCAGAACAGCAGATTGATTTTGATACGTTCAGATCCCAACTCTGAAGGGTTCTTGGATTAGTCTCTAGTCCTCACTGAGCAAATACTATTAGATGTTTTATGTAACACCCTTTTAATCCTTGAAATAATACTATGAAGTAAATTCCCCCTTTTTACGGAAAAAGAAACATGTTCAAACATATTCAAAATAACTCATTAGCAAGTAATTATTGAATGTCTACTGAGCACTAAGCATTACTTTAGCATCAGTGTAAAATACAAAAACCACAATCCTGCCTGTGTAGCACTTGGGAGTCTAGCAAGGGAAGACAGATGGACTGTAATCATCCTGAGGTACAGCTTGTCTGTGATGGTAGGTACAAAGGAGACAACAGTGGGAAGGAGCCCTGGAATGCTGGGAGTGTGTGCCTGGCATCATGGTTGTACTTGGCAGATCAGGGAAGGCTTGCTGAGGAGGTAACAATTGAGAGAGGCTTGGAGATGCAAGTTTGGAGGAGGGGCGGGGCTGCCAGGCAGAAGGAATAGTGAATGCAAAGGTTGGAGGCTACGGATGACAGTACCTAACTCTGAAACACAGGCTCTTTATAACTCAGTACTGCTTTTCTAGGAGTGCTTCCATATCCCTGTTAGAATGCACTATGTGGCCCAGCAACTTAGGTTTTATCAAATACTTAATTTAATGGGGTGCTTATTTTGTACAAATTGTTGCGCTGATAAAATAGGCCCTGCCTTTGGGAACTTAGAGTTCAGAGGAGTAGTGGTCACCTGTGAGTATAACGCACATGAAAGAAGTCTACTCCTCAGATTCGGAATGGTGCCTTCTCAGATACCTTTCCATTTGAACCTCGTGGGCCAGGCGCTCTGTGCTCTGAAGAAAGATTAGAGCGGGTGGTAGGTGAAGGGCAGAGATCAAGGAAGCAGAGGTGGGCTCTCCGGGGTGGGGAAGGAGAGGGTGGGATCACTTTGCCTGGTGTGGCGGGGTGGGGACACACACCTGAGACCCATCCTGTGAGAGTTTGGACAAAAGTGAAGTGCGGTTTCTGATAAGTGGGAGGGACTTGCTGGGTGTTAGGCTGAGGAGGGGCAAATTGTGTTTCCCCAGGTACTGTTCTGGTAATGGAAGGGTTTGGAATTGGGTGTTAATAGACCATCCCAAAGAGGGGAGAAGAGCTAGCAAAGCAGTACCGAGAAATAAATGATTGAGCTCAGGCTGTGGCCGAGGTTTTTATCTTCCTTTGGATGTTCATAGGGTCCCTCTTATTTCAAAGTATGGAGCCCCTCCCGTGCTTAGCTCTCCTGGTGGGGGATGAGCAGGTTCATGGGAGCCCTGGGGGCTCTGTGGCCCCTTGGCCTCCAGCCTTTGTGGAGCTGGGTGACTTGAGGGCAAGGCTGTGGCCGGGAAGGAGCTGTCGGTTAACGTGGATGGGAAAGTGAGGCAATGGGTTGGGTCTGTCTTTTCCTGAGTGTGTGCTGTGATGAAGTTGCAACATGTTTTTTTTTTCTTTTTCTTTTTTTATAGAGTAAGAAGGAAAAAGAAATTTCCAGTAACTTCAAAAAAAGGACTACGTTTTTGATGTGGTTATGGCCCCTGCCCGCACAGCGCCCCTTACGGATAGTATTCCTTTTGCCTTCTTCATCTGCTCCTTCCAGTCTTCCTGCTGTGAGACTGGGTCTCTGCAGCAGGCTGGCTGTGGCTTCTGAGGGGAGGAGCTGAGGTTGAACTGGGAGAACCATAAGAAGGCCATGGTCACTGGGTGACCGAGAGAGGTCTGTGCAGGAGTGTGCACCTGTGAAGCTGCTGGCTGCCTCTCCCCTGCTACTAGGAGCTGTGTGAATAGGACAGAGGGTTCCTGGCGCCCCTCTGGTCCCAGAGACTGAGGCAGATAACCACTTTGTTGGTAGCTTCAGACTGTGTCAGGGCAGCACTGGGGAAGAGGGCCCAAAGTATGTGTTGGAGGCAGAAACTGAGCCTGGAAGACCACACATGTTCATGCAGAGTGCTTGGCTGGTTTGATTTTGGCCTTTGTGTTGGAGCTGGGCAAGAATCCAGTTGTATTTGGATATGTCCAGATGATAAATATTCCTGATGAAAATTTTTGAAGTCTGAGGAGTAGTGGCACTGACATTCTTATTTTCTCTTTTCTCCTTCCCCTGCACCCCTGCCCCTTTTTTTGGGGGGGTGGGTTGAGATTCATTTCCTTTCCCATGGCTTTCTATAACTTAATGTAGCCCAGAAGTGCCAGTACAATTTTGAGTAAACTAAGCAGTGTGCTGGGTCATCCCTGAGAAGGGGCAGGCCTGCTCTAGGAAGCTGGCATGTGGCAGCAGGCCTATGTCACTGCTGGTGTTAATTGCTTTCCTGGCAGAAGAGGGTAAAGTTCAGAGGAGTGAGAGTTTTGTTTGGGTGCTTTGTTCCCTGTACCTGTTACATGAGGTTCAGGGACACAGAGCTCCTTTCGTCTGTGTCTTTTGACAGTGATCTCTGATCTTCAGGCTGGCAGTGTGCTCGGAGAGCATGGTGGTGGAGGGTGTGTGGCCAGAACTGGCTTGTTTTTTGGGTCCCACAGTGACTATGTTGCCCTTTTCCACAGGAAGCTGACCAAATGGTAGCCAGTAGCCATGGGTGGCTGTTTAAATTAACATTGAAATTAAGTAACATTTAAAACCCTATTCCCCAGACACCAACCAAGTAGGTGTGTAGCCAGCTGGTGCACAGGGAACATCCCATCCTCTCAGGATGTTTCTTAGCACAGGATTCTGAGATAGTTATTTTACTTCTGGCTAAGGCTTCACCTGTGCTGGAAGGGAACCTGTGGAAGGCCTCAGGCCCTGGTGAGAGTGCAGATAGAAGGCCATCATTTAGAAAAGGATCTTAGCATTTAGTTGATCTGCTCAGGACTGCATCCCCACATGGAGGTGGTCATTGGGCCCCAGGACTCCCAGCCTAGGCCGCTCTCTTGTGGGTGATGAGAAGGGACAGTACACTGGGCAGCGCCCTTGCATCTTACCACGTCCAAGACTACAGTGTTCAGAAATGTGTATTTTTAGTATGCTCCCCAGTGACCATTATCTGGATTTGGTAACCATCCATCTACCTGTGCTCAGATTCCTGCAGCGATGAAGAACTTGCCCCCTTTCAAGACAATCTTTCCGTTGTAAAAGTTAATGTTGGTACATTCTGTGTATTTACTGAGTCAAAAACTTGGTTTTGTGACCTTGTAAAACCCTTTTGGTGCTCCTGGCCTTCTCCAAACCCTTACAGAATGTGTCACCTCCATTGCTTTCATTTAGGCTCAGCAGATATGTAAGTATCCTGTGACATGGTGCCTGCCACTGGAAGTCAAGGCACATCTCGCCTCATTTGCCAAGACCTCTAGGGAGATGCAAAGACAAGGTGTCACTCCTGTGATCCTTTCAGCTGTCGGCCTTGCTGAGAGATGAGAAAAGGTGTGAGTCTCAGAAGGAGGGTCCCAAGGACTGTCCAGCTGATGTGGGCCATGTGTCCCCTCTACCTCTGCATCCTGCTCCTATTGGGATGCATTCTTAACAGAGGCTCTTTAGGAGCACTCACCTGGCTTTCTTCAAGGCATCAGGGGATTCAGACATCCAATCCTGTTCAGGTATGACCACAGACGCTGCTTCCATTCAAGAGACCTTAGGTAGACCTCCTCTTACCTTCATAAAGCATGGACTCGTCATGTTATGTGAACGAGCTGGGTTTGACCTTCCTTTCTGCCCCAAACCTTGCAGGAGATTAAGCACTCCTTTCCACCCTGCCGTGCACGCTGGTGCTTCTTTGTCTTGGGTTCTGCATGTATTTATCCTTCTGTCTTCTTTCTAGTGAAATTGTGTTATACCTTGAGACTCAGGTAAGACTTTACCGGCCCACACCTCCAAATCCAGGCAGAGCCACCTGTACTAGATGTATCAGGGGCAGCTCATACTGCCTGCATGGACGTGAATTTGAATGACAGTCACCACCATCTCCTCCCTTGTTAGACTGAACTTCTGGAAGTCAGAGACTGTCTCATTGGCTTGGTATCCCTAGGTATGCACATAGTGCCTGGCACTTCAAGTGGTGCAGTGCATACTGCATGAATGGATCTATGTTTAGCCTGTTTCTTTTTGGATTCTCATGAAGCTACTACTGGGGAGCTGAAGCCCTTTCCTGACACCAGTGCTCTTGCCCTAAGTAGCCTGCAGCTGATCATCTCCAATGAGAAAAGTGCTGCTTAGCAGCTGATAATGAACAAGCAAGGCATGAGGCTTTGGCTGCTTCAGAGGCAAAACTGGTATTTAAACAATACAGTTTTTTAAATGAAACATTAAAGTGTCAGCTTCAGAAACAGCTACTTCCAAACAACTCCACCCAATTATAGGAGATAATTAGAATAGTGAGCTGAGCCAAAGAATTGTCTTCACCTGGAGAAGAGCCCAGAGGGAAGGAGCCTGGGCAAGGTGTTGGCAGGAGCCTGGAGAGGATGCCATCATGACTTCCCTCTTGCTCTAGGAGATGGAGCTTGGGCACCCTGGGCTACAACAGAAAGACAGCAGTAGAAAGGCAGTTAGTGATTGCTTCACTCCTAGGGGTTTGTGGATTGGACTAATTATGCCAAGTGGGCGAAAAGAGAAATTGGGAAATATGGTAAGAATAAACTCCAGCCTTTATCCTAAGATGATAAACTGCACATTTTAAAAAATAATTTTTGTGCTGGATGTGGTGCACACCTGTAATCCGAGCACTCGGGAGGCTGAGGCAGGAGATCATTGCGAGTTTGAGACCAGCCTGGGCTACAAAATAAGCTCAAGGCCCGCCTGAACTGCATAGCGAGACCCTGTCTCAAAAAGACAAAAAAAAAAAAAAAATTTTTTTTCAATAGGGATCCTTCAGCACTGGCTCGTGATACCTCATCTTATTTTCTTCTGGTACTACTGAGGGGAGGAGAGGGGCAGCTAACATTAGTGCCTTCTCCCTTCTAGGTCAGAACCACAGCCGGAGGAATTCTACAACTTCTCAATGGTACCCAGACACTGACCACAACTGGCATCTTCCTTGAAGGTGTCTGAGCAGCATGCTGGGAACAGCTCAGGCTTCCGAGCAAGGGCAGTCTGCCCTGGAGGCCACAGTTTCCTATGCCAGGGGTGGGGCTCCGGAGTCCCTGTGACCTCGGTGTGGGACACAACTGCTTCTGTTGTGGGTAGAGTCCATTCAGTGGGAGACCCTCTTTCAGAATCTGTTTTGTTCTGAGCAAAGCAAAAAGCCCGCCCCAGGAAGTAAAGAGGCCACTGGCAGGGTCTTTTCCCCAAGTTCATCCCAAAATACAGGGGCTGTATTTTTCCATCCCAAAGCCAGAGTTTGACAGTTTTGTTTTCAGCAGGGAGGGATATTGCTTTCCAATCCAAAGGAAAATCTGAGCTATCTGGTTTGAATGTGAAATTTCTGGGAGATTTTGAATACTTGTGCTATGCCTGAGTGCCTCTCCTCATTGTTACCTGCCCATCTCTGTTTGGCTCACATGGAGGGGAGTTAGATGAAAAGTGTTCAGGACCGTTGCTGGTCAGGCTTCATTGGCCTTCCTCTCTTTTCAGGTTTCTCTGCTGAAATTAGTAGTGTTGGCAGTTGTGCTCTTACCCAGACCATGTGCAACGGTTATGTTGTTGACTTCTCAGCAAGCATAAGTGTGTACATTGAGCGTGGTCACCCATTTACCCATATGGCCAGTTGGAAAGCAGCTGGTGAGGTGTGGGGTGGGGGTGTATTTGATAAGGGAATAAAGTCTGCTGGCTCAGCTGGGGTCAAACCCTTCGCTTTGGTGCAGAAGCATAGCCAAAGTTGGGTTGAGTGTGTGCCTAGGTTCAAGTTCATCTTACGAACTTCTGATGGTCTGTTCAGAAGTGTCCTCACCACTGGGCCTCTATAATGAAGATAGCACTAGTGCACTGTGTGTTTGTCAAGCTGTTTGTTCAGGTGCTGATGAGTGGAAGCTGATGGGAGAGAAACGTGGAAGCAAGGCTAGGTGCACTGAGGAAGGAGTCACTCCTTTCCCCAAGTACTGGTGCCAATGTCGAGATGCTCTGTGATGCTGTAAACTGGGAACATTCTGCGTGCACATTGGTATATTAAATCCACTGATGTTCTGCATTAATAGACTCTGTTTATTTTACTTAGTGTTTCTGACACATGGAACTCTTTTTTTACATTTTACAGGATACTATTTGAGAAAGGGCAGTCCTTCCTCTGGGAGATCTGTCTAGTGATTCAGAGGAAAAGTCACCTGACTTGGGTCAACATAGGTTTGAGAGGCTTGAAAAGGAGGTGTATGTGTGCTATGTGCAGAGAGGTGTGGCAGAGGAGGGCCCAGCAGGTGGCCTCTTGAAGTTGACCATGTCTGCATCCCTGTTGGTTTTGTGCTTTTGGAGAAGCTTTTGTCCTGGCTTGGAAACACTGAATAGCAGCTACATCTGTCATGCTTGGGAAGCCTCGGTTTGCATTGTGGGGTGAATGAGCAGTCCACAGACATCCATCCCTGCTTGAGGCCCAGGCTGCTCAGAGCTCCTGGGTTTTGGAGCAGGGAGGGGCTGGAGACCCTGAGGCAGCTGCTTGCTAATTCTGGAAGTGGAGGGGAACAAGATTTATAGCTCCCTTATCTCCCTACATTCTCCTTTTTTGGGGGAGATTGTCTGGGCTCTTGAAGGACAGCTAGCAAGAAGCAGGTGGGTTGGAGATCTCCTTCCTTCTCTCTTTACCAGGAGGTGACCTAGGGCAGAGGCTCTCTAGTACCTGGGGGAGTTGAGATGAAGGCATTTTAATTGAAATTTCGGGAAGAATTCAGTGCTGTGAGATAGATTTACTGAAGTTGGTGTAGTTTTTAGTATTTGTAAGTCTTGGCCAGAACTGCTTTTAGACCATTGGTGATGGAAGCAAGGTATGAATGAATGCTCCCCAGATGGTCAGCTCCCTGAGAAATACCTGGGAGGCCCCACTGGATTCTTCCCTTGGAACAGACCCAGGCTAGGGGATTCCCAGGGCCTGTTGCAGGCCTCAGGGCCTTTCTGGCATGGCTTTGGTGGCCAGGGTTATTTCCAAGAACACTGGGAGTGAGAACAAACAGGAATGTTGGGTGGGAATCAGTCAGCCTAGGGGTTGTCTACTTCCAGGGTAGGGAGACATTGGTGTAACAAAGGCAGAGCCAGGATCGGTGTAATGAAGGCAGCGCTCTCCTTCCCCACCTCCCACAGTGTGTGTGTGTGTCAGGGGTTCAGTCTGTCCTTGACAGAAACTAGGCCGAGGTGTCCTCTGCTGCCCAGCTTTTGTGGCCTGCTCCCTGCCTTTCTTTAGTTCCAACCAAAGGCCAAGTCTCTCAGATGGGGGAGGAGTAGACTTAGTCCAGGAGGGGCTGCCCTTTGCTAGAGGACAAGGGGCAGATGCTGTTCCCCAGGCTACCCATGCCCTGGAAATCTGGGTGGGCCAGTGTTGGTTTGAGAAGCAGCAGTGTTAGCTGCTGCTGCCAGCTATGGTTGTGCTTATAGAGCTCTGGGCCCCAGTATTTCTGGAGGGGCCATCAGCACTGCCCCTGCCCCCTTGCTATGGCTTCCAGGGAGGGAACTCTTGACAGGAACCTCTGAGTTCACTGAGGTGAGGCATGAGAGTGGTGAAGGCCTGTGCCCCTGAAGGTAGGTGGGAGGACTCCTACTGCCCCTGTCAGCTGAGGGTGCCTCAGTGCTGCTGCAAGTCCTTCAGGCTTCTTTTTGACAAAGTGATCATGATGTAAATTCTTTGTTACTTCTTGGTGGGAGTTAATTCAGACATCTTCAGTTTTTTTTCAGGTCATGCATTGGCTAGGCTAGGTGCCTTTGACCTGCTGTGTCCCAAGGCTAAGAGGCAGGGTGATTTCTAAGCTCCATTCCATGTCTCTGCCTGTCCAAGTTCTCTCCTCACCTGCCCTTGCTTCATTTGGATCAGCCGAATGGACGTTTGTGGTTCCCGTGTGTAGCAGGCGTGTAATTTGGGTGGGAGGCTTTACTCTCACTCTCCTTTTCCACATAGGTCCTGCCCTTGCTGAGCCCCCATTTCCTGTTGTGGCCCTGCTTGCAACTGTGGCACATCTGGACTTCAAAGGGTGTCCTGTTGTCCAGTGTGGCAAGGATCCTAGATTTTCCTCCAGTGGCTGGCCATAGTTATTCCAGGTGCAGAATGGGGCTTCCCAATGCTCAGGCACTCCAGAGATTTCCTCCAAGCCCCCATTTCAGAGTCCTGACCTCCAAGCAGTCTGCCCACCCTCTACCTCCTCCCCAAGGAGAGTGGTGAGAAGGAAGTCCAGCCGGAAGTTGTTTTTGGTTTATGAGGTAATAGTCTTTGACTTGAGGACATACATATCCCTCTTCTTTAAGATGTGGTTAGAAGCACTGGATGCTTGTGTTTCCTTGGAAGCCAGAGTGGCTGAGACTTAAGAAGGGACTGATTGAGAGTACTGAAATCTGGAAGGGATTCCTTGGGTCCTCTGTGCTTTTCCAGGGAATCTGCAGGATCTGCTTAGATAGACTAGGAGGTAGCATGTACAGAGGAGAAGACAGTCTGTAGGCACTCAGCAGGGTAACTGCAGAACTTGGTTAGAACAGGTCCCTCTGCCTTCTGACATCTCTCTTACTCGGTAAACTCCATTTTATGAGCCTTTGAGGCGTAGGTCCATCAAGTGGATAAACCATACCACAGAAAATTGTCAGTCTTACTGTTGGTGGGAATGCAGACTGGTGAAACCACTGTGGAGATCGGTTTGGAGATTCCTTAGCAAACTTGGTCTAGAGGTCCCATTCAACCCAGCTATTCCCCTTCTGGATATTTTCCCAGAAGATCTGAAAGCATCATATCACCGTGATATATGTGTACCCATGTTTATAGCAGCACAATTTGTAATAGCTAAGTTGTGGAAGCAACCCAAATATCCATCCACAGAGGACTGGATTTAAAAAATGTGGCATTTTTAGATAATGGAATATTACTCAGCTGTGAAGAGGGACAGATTTGGGGCTTTTGTAGGCAAATGGTCACAATTGGACACTGTACTCATAAGTGAAATAAACCAGAGGTTCATGTGCAGGCAACATATTGCTGGTGTAGGAATCTGAAGGTGGGAGTGTGGATTGGGGGGTGTGAAGGGAATCTATTCAAAGGTAGGGAGCAGGTGGGATGAGGGGAGGAAGAAAAGGAAGAGAGGGACAAATATGTGTCTATGTGTGCATATGCAGGATAGCTAATATGGTGCCACTGTTGACCTGTGTCACTTTATGGTAAGGAACAGTTCATGATTGTTTGATCAAGATTGTATGTCTATATGTGGTTTCAGAACCATGCACTTTGAAGTTACCAATGTGTGGTGCAGCAACCATTGGTGATTCCCTGTCACTTTGTCTATAATTCAATTTTGATTGTACTGCTCTTGTGCTACTTTGTGTCTTTTTGTTAATGTTTTCCTTTTTGTTGTTGTTTTTTGGTTTTTTTGGTTTTCTTTGTTTTTTATACTTTTAAAAATAAAAAAAAAGAAAATTGTCAGTCTTGTATGCAGTAAGATATAAATGAGCAATGTCATTGGGGGCAGGGAGGGACATAGAGTAGGTAATCTCCAAATTACTGAAATTGGACTTTTCAAATATTGGTGAATTTTTTTTCTCCAGCAGATATATCTTTTATTCTTTTGGGTTTTCATAATGTTACGTGTCTCAGAAACCTCCTGGGTATGGGTGCGGAGGCATAGGGTCGGGGAGAGACCTCCGCACATTTTTTTTTTTCCCGCACGTTGATTTAGTGTCTGCTATCGCTAATCTACCAAGTGCATCGTCCCCATGTTGATAGTTGAGAGATGCTTGTACCCGGGCTCTGTGTTTGAGGACATACTGACAAAATAGCATGTTTCTTGCCTTTGTTGAAAGAATGAAACCGGTCTGAAAGTGCTGGAGCTCGCTGAGCTGTGATTGGCGCCTGTGTTCTTTGGTTGCTGTCTAGAAAAGTGGTTTTCAGAGATGTTGTGAAGAGTAGATGCTCAGAGTTGGAAAGCACATGGGATCTTTTTATGGAAGCCTTTCCTTGTGCATGGATCACTTCAGCCGAGGCCAGAAGGACAGGGATTTGTCCCTGACCACACACACAGTCTCATAGTGACAGAACTGGCCACGTAGGAATGAGAGTTTATAACCACAGAGTTCTGAACACCAACCTCATGGGTGTTTCTTCTTAGCCAATACTGCCTCTTCCCAGGTCAGCTTGGCTTTTTGCAATTCTGACCTTGAGGGGCCTCTGGAGGTTGAAACATCCTCTCTTCCTCTTGTACTCTCCTCCCATGACCTTCCAGCCACCTCTTTCCCTTTTCATTCTTGCTACTGGCTGTCACTTCTCCCCCATAATGTTTTATTGTGAAACATTTCACTTGTGTGGCAAACTTGAAAGAACTGTACAGTGAACACTCACGTGGCCAACACCTAGATTCTGCCATTCACCTTACTGGGTGTTTGCTCTATCAAGCCTCCTTCCATCTACAGTCCAGTCTTACTTGGGGAAGCATTTCATAGTGGCAGACATCATTGTATTTTACTTCCAAACATTTCGGTGTATTGAAGCATTAAGTAGAGCTCAGTATTGGTGCATACATCTTTTGGGGGGTGTTAAAGTTTATATAACTGAAATGTGTAAGGCTTATATTAGTTACTGCAGTGTTTCATGAGTTTCAGTGAATGTCTCCATGTGTGCAACTCAAACTTCTGCAACACATAGGACAAAAAATTTTATTGTCCTAATAAGTTCCCTCATGTTCCTTCCTAACCATTCTGTTGGAGAAAATCATGATTCTGAGTGTTTTTTCACCATGGTTTTGGTTTTCCTGTTTTGAAACATCATAATAATGGGACAATCAGTATGAACTCCTTTGTGTGAGATTTAGCCAAAGATTGCTTGTTTTGCTCCTTTTTACACAGAATAGAGTTCCATTGTCTTGATATGGTATAATTTGGTTATCCATTCTCCCGTTGATGGGCATTTGAGTTGTTTCCAGTTTTTCAGTATGATGAGTGAAGCTCCAAGGAACATTCTTGCACAAGTGTTTTTGTGGTTGTAATGTTTTCATTTCGCTTGGGTAAACACTTAGGAGTGTGAGTGCTGTGTTACAGGAGGTGCCTTGCTTCTTGTTCCTACTGTCTGGCTTTCTGCTCTCATGTGCTCTGTACTTTAGAGTACTCTGTACTTCAAAATGTGACTATTATTTTTGCTCATCTAGGTGAATGTCTTGGCCAAAGTCTGATTCCTCTTGGGTGCACACCAGATTCCTGTGTTCCACCAATGTGAGGGAGAGGGGCCTGAGCATCTTACAAGGTTCCTACTATGCTGAAGGAGCTCCTGGAATCCCCTTGAGAAACTACATAGGACAGGTCCATTCAGGCTGTTTTCTGTGACAGCTCTGTAGAATTTTTTAGGACTTACCACATCTGTTCAGTTTCCTTCAGGATTTATCTTCCTTGGTCCAGTGGCCCCAGCTCATTGAACTGTTTTTTTACAAGTCATGGTTCTCAGGTCCATTACACCCTTATTGTGGCAAATTTGAAAGAATTGTACAGCAAATATCTCTGTGGTCAGCAGTCTAGATTCTGCCATTTACCTTTACTGTGTACTTGCTTTATAAAGCCTCCTTCCATCTTCGAATCTCTCTGTTCATTTCCAGTCCAGTCTTAGTTTGGGGAAGCATTTCATAGTAAGTTGCAGACGTCAAGTCTATTTTACTCGCAAACATTTCAGCATTTGGCAGTTTCGAGCTCTTTCTTCAACTGGCCTGCCCAGAACTGAGCCCTGGTATCTAGATGTGGTCTAGATGTGGATTCTTGATGTGTGAGAGTGTGGTTGGGTTTGGATCCCTGCCTTGATCTGGGTACTTGATCTGTCACCAGGCTGAAGGTGGTACTCCTTGGTGGTTGCAGCATTGTGTCAGATCACAGGGGTAATTGTCAGAAGTCCTACAGTGTAAGGTTGTGTTGAGAGGCTTAACTTGCAGTAATCTGAAGCGTCTGGCACTATGGTGTTGATTGTGTACTTTGTACTTGTCATTGTTTCATTTAATCTTTGCCACCACCTGATGAGAAAGGAATTAACATCCACTTAGTAGAAACTGGTTTATTTATTTATTTATTTTTGTTTTTTTATTTTTGCAGTACTGTGAATCAGTACCTTGCACTTGCCAAGCAGGCATCTATTCCACTGAGCTATATCCCCAGGCCCACTAAAAACTCTGGTTTAAAACAGTAGTTTTTAGCCTTGGTATTACTGACCTTTTAGACTAAATACGTCTTTGATGGGGGAGTTGTCTTGTGCTTTGTAGGAATTAGTAGCTTCCCTTGCCTCTATTCTAGATGCCAGATGTGAAGTTGTCTTAATTGTTCCTTCAAGTTGTGAAAATCAAAAACTTCACCTGACATTACCAAATACCTCCTGAGGGCAAAATCAACCCAGGCTGAGAACTGTTTCCAAGGTGTAGATCTTCCCAAATGGTAACCTTTAGTAGTCAAGTCACTAAAGAGTCATATATTTACGAGTGTGGTCTTCACACAGTCTTTTTTTCATGTTTCTAATATGCATGAATTTCATTAGACAATGCTAGTCCCCCAACAGCATTGCTGGAATTTCATTTGCCGTGGTACATTAACTCTGAGTGATTGCGTGGAGTATAAACTTTGCTGTTAACGCTGCAGTCCACAAGTCACTGTGTACATTACAGATGCTCACAATGGTCACAGGCCAATCATGTTTCTTCTTTAAGAGCCAGTGATTGGTCATTGCCTATCTGTTCATCTTACACACAGACAGGAAGGTGTGTAGTTGTGTTGCCTCCTTATCTCCTTGGGAAATTGAGGTGAAGGTTTGTAAAAAGTGAACAATCCATAGAGGGAATTGGCCAGTAGCATGAAATTTCAGCAAAGAAATAAAAAGTAGTAATGCTGGAAGTGAAGTCAGAGCCAAGTGTAATGGGATTACAGAATAAACAGTGGACCATGGGAGTGTGGACACTGCTGCTGCTCAGGGCTTGTGTGTGCAGACAGAGAGGCACTTGGAGAAGGTGGCAACACTGAGACCTCATTGGGGAAAGTGGTTTTGACAGAGGTGAGGTGCTCTAGGTAGACTTCACAAGAACGACGCTCTTGGAGATGCTTCTCCATAATGAGCGTACCCGGGATAAAATGTTAGAAGCAGATTCAGAGGAGCATGAGCACATGAAAGCCTAGAAAAGGTGTTCACTTTCAGTGTCTGCAAAATGATGAGACAGCAAGCACTGCCCACATGACTCTGGATGGGAATGTCAGGAGAAGTAAAGCAGTTATTCCCAGTGTCTCAAGTGTTCTAAATTATAGTCACTGTCTTAGTTACTTTTGTTGTTGCTGAGACAAAATACTCAATTCCCAAAGTTAAGACAGGAAAGGTTTATTTAGCTCAGTTTGTAGAGGTTTCAGTCTGTAATCTGCTGGCTCCAAGGCAAGGTGGCATAGGGGCAACTGTTTATGGCGGTACGACAGCAAAAGCAACGAAAGTGACAGTGTAGATCACCAACCCCGGTAGACTGGCATTAGAATGGTGCCAATCCAGTTAGTAGACTGATCCAGCAATAACCCACCCTTAATCCCAGTATTCTTTAATCTTAGCATTGCACTACGAATCAATCATACAATCTAGATTCAGCTACCTCTGAAAAAGCCCCATCTAAAACTGCATGAGGCTTTGGGGGAACATCTGGACGCAAACCGTAACAGTAACCAAGTATGTGCTTTACTATTTATAACTTGACAGTATTTTCATAGTGTTTTGCAAAAAATTTTAAAGGTCATGAAACGATGATTTTTTTCAGTGATGCTTAAGATTGCTTTGCATAGCCATTTTTATGGTTTCACATGGCTGTGCAAACCAAGGTGAGCACTCACAAGTATACACATGCACACACACATTTCTTTTGCTTTTTCGAAATATTTTACAAGCTGGGCACAGTGCACAGGCCTGTAATCCCAGGACTAGGGAGGCTGAGGCAGGATGATGGTTGTGAGTCTGAGGCCAGCCATGAACTACAGAGCGAGACCCTATCTAAAAAAAAAAAAGTTTTTTTTTTCTCTTTACAATAATAGAATCCTATTAAGATCATATTATATACACCAAATTGTGGCTTGCTTTTCTCATGGATGAATATCTGTTTCAATTCTTTTTGATAATTGCATATTATCCTATGGTACAATAATTTATTTTACTGGTTTTTATACATAGATACTTTATTATTTCCAGTTTGAAATAGGCAGTGCTAAAGTACAGCTCTTTAATGGAGACTGTTACTGCCTCAGGATGAGGATAACAGTTAGAATGTGAAGCAGCTGCTTAAGGCCAGCCAGACTACCAGGCTTAAAGCTGGTATTTGAAATTGGGGCAGTCTAATTTTAGACTTTGGCTTATAACCACAATGCTCTATACTTTCTCTTAACTTTTCTTAGAAGCAGCTTTTAATGACAAAAACAACAACAAATAATAAATTTTTATTGAACTAGGAACAATTCTAAGTGCAGTTATGTTGTCGTTATTAACTAAACAACAACCTGAAGAGGTACTGCTATTATGCTCGAGTTACAGCTAAGGATAGTGGAGGTGTAAGGAGGGTGGGACACTTGTCTGCATCCCGCACTGGTTGGTGGTGGTATTGTGTCCCCTGCCCAGATAGTCTGGCTTCTGGCAGAGCCTTTGCTCTCACTCAGTGTTCCTGTTATTCAGATCTGGATTAAGGAAGTTCTCTTCCTATGGTATTATGAATGAGTTTTTACAGTTCCTTACATAGGACTTTTATGGGTGGTAGTCTTGGCTCGCTTTGCTTTCTCTCCTTGGCAGTACTGGCAGTTGAACACAGGCCCTTACACATGCTAGGGAGGCATTATACCACTGAGTTACATCTTTAGGCCTTTTAATTTTATTTTCAAACAGGATGTTACTAAGTTGCCCAGGCTGGCCTGGCACTTGAGATCCTCTGGCATCAGTCTCCTGAGTAGCTGAGATTACAGGTGTGTGCCACCACTTCCCACTCCATATTTCCTTCTGCTGTAATTGTCTGAAAACCTGCTCCCTAGCGCGTAGAGTCTGTGATGTATGTATGTATATGTGTGTGTATGTATGTCACTTGCAGGTTTGGTAAGAAGAGGACAGCCCAACCTCCAGCCTAGCAGCAGGAGGAACTGTCTTTTAAATAACACTGGTGAGCGCTGACCTAGGAGTTTAACCAGAATCTTACGGAAATTATATTAGTTAGCTTCTTGTTGCTACAGTGAAATCCTTGACACCTGCAACTTAGAGGAGGAGAGGTTTATTTTAGCTCATGGTTTTCAGAGCTTTCTGGTCAGTGGTTGGCTGGCTCCAAGGCAGAACTGACATGGTGGAAGGGTGTGGCAGAAAAATGTGCTCCCATCACGTGGTCAGGAAGCAGATAGAAAAGGGAGGATCCCAGAACAAGGATGTACTTTTCGGGGTAACACCATCTATGACCCGTTTCATTTGACCAGGGCCCATCTGCAAGCACTGGAGACTTTGGGGAGATACTTTAGATCTGAAACCTAATGGGAATACACTGGGAAGAAGGAAGACGTATTTTGTTTTATTATCTTTTATTAGTATATGTTTGCAGTCCATAATGATCCACATTCATTGTGGGGTGTTGGTACGTATATAACACATCTCTATTCTCTTTATATCCTCTTCCCTTTCTCTTCCCTCCCTCCATTTCTGGGTCAAGGGGTTAATTATGCCTGGAAGTGGTTAGGAAGGCTTCACATACGCAGTTGGCATATGTGCTTATCCTCCAAGAACGTAAAGTGGAGTCATCAGAAGACATGGCTTGTTAGAGGTCTTAAGTATGGGGTCCTGTGCCCCCTGCCTGGGCAGTGTAGCTTCTGGCAGAGCCTGTGCTCTCCCTATAGAGGGGGAAGTTGGAGGTCGGAGGTAAGGGTAGAGATGATACAAGCAGGAGCTGGGAAAGACTAAATTTAAAATTTGGGTTTTATCCTGCATCCAGTGGAGATGTTTAAAGAATAAAACATCCTGCTCAGATTTGCCTCTCAGAAGGTACCCTTGGACGTATTGAAACGGAGGAAGTGTACCATCTAGAAACCAGTTAGATTTGCACACACAGAAGAGGCCAGCAAGCCTGGGAAGGGGAGATGGATTTGGGCTCAAAGCTACATCTGGATCATTCTGTGGTGGAGGGAGGGTGTACAGAGGCTCAAATTGAGTACTTCATGACTTAGGTGGTGGAACCTGGCTGCGTGGTGATGTCATTGCCATTGACTGAGGTCCTGGAGCAGCTTGGAAAGGGCAGTGGGGTTGGCGTGTTAATTGTTTGGCAGCCTGTCCTGGAGCTATTAAACAGCACCTTATAAGCGGTCATTTACAGCCACTACAGATACCTCCTAAATGCTTTGTCATTTCACACCCTCTTTCATGGTCATCCCAAAGATCTGGCAACTGACCACCTGCTTTATAGAAGGCAAGGCCTCTGTGTGTGACATTCTTTTGGTAAATAACTTCATTTATTCTGCTAAAAAGGAAATGAGGTAGTTTGCCATGGTTTCCAGGGAGCCCAGGCTGGGTGGGGAAGGTTCAGTTTGTGATCTGTTTCAGAGTTTCGCCAGATGTGGCTGTGCTGTTCCAGCGTCCATCTTATTTATCCTTTGCCCTTTAAACAAAAAGCTGTTAGACCACGTACTTGTATCCTCTTAGTGGGCACATTTTAAACATGATCTTGTCTACCTGTCCCCCTACCTCCCCCGCCTGTGACCTTAAAAAGCCTGAGCGATTAATCTGTTGGACTGATGGCAAACTTTCTAGAGCCTTCAGTGATACCAAGAGCCCACTGTGGCATGTGCGCTGTCAGATCCCCCCAGGCTGGTGGCTAGAAGGGAGCGTGCTCTGTCCCAAAGCTGCCAACGGCACCCCCTCTTCCGCCTGGGGCTGCCGAGCATTGTCAGTGTGCTTCTCCGGAGCCCCCGCAAGGCTTCTTGATGCGTCCTGGGATGTAGTTCTTCCAAGATTGACATTTTGTAACTCTTTGTTGTGTGAGGACAGGTTGGTTCTTGGACTACCTTGGATATGAGCTTTCCTTGAGAGTATACACATACTATAAAGACTTAACCAATCTGGTACTGGCCAAAAAAAAAAAAAAAAAAAAAGGAGGAGCCCACCTAGGCACTTGTGTGGTATAGATGTTTAGTTTGTTCTAGTCTGAAGAGCATTCTTGATAGAAAACCTGGATGTATTGGAGATGCACATTCCCCCACTCTGTGTCTTTCGAACATGAACACCTCCCCACCCGTCCGTTCGTCTTACAGCTCTGGAGATAGGCTTCTGGTAGTTCTGGCAGTTCTGCCTCTTCTGCATTGTGAGCCTGTGCCCCTCTCTCGGTGTCTGCCCTGGCTTACAGGTAGTTGCTTGTGTCTTTGGACACACTCTTAATATCTGAGCTCTTCAGTTCTCCCTGTGCTGTGGCTGGACCCGTGGCTGCTGCCTCCCACTTTCTTCTTCGGGGCATTATTTGTCAGGCCAGCACAATTCACCTGTGAGACGTTCAGACTAGGTCTTTCCAAACATTGCTTTTGGGGGTCATGTTGTTCATTGTTTCAGCATTAGGTATTGTGTCTAGGCTAAACTTACTGGTTTTGTCCCTGGGGTTTTTCTTTTTTCTTCTCTCCTTTGAACTCTTAAATCATCAAGGTTACTTCCTCCCAATGTGGTGCTCTTCTTGTTACTGTTTTTACTAACCTGTGTGTGTGTGTGTGTGTGTGTGTGTGTGTGTGTGTGTAGGTGTATGCATGTGTGCACTCACTTGCTTTTAAACATAATGTACTAGATTTTCCTTCCTGGTCAGAATTCAGTTCAGAGTAGCACTTCCTATGCTTAGATCTTGAGTGTGGGTAAGGGGTATCTTCAGTAAGACAGGAATATGTCAGGTATCCTGCTCCTAGCAGGAGCAGACGTCACCTCTGTCAGGTATGTTTGTAATGTGACTTGAGCTCTGTCGTGTGTCTGGGCTATTTTTGCTGTGTGGGAAAGGGGTCATGTCTTCTGCTCTTCTCCCCATGAGCTCCCCTGTGTTCTCAGAGTTAACATTCTGTCTTGACTGTCCTTTTACTCATCACTAGCTGTTCTTCAGTGCTAGTTGGGTGGAATTGTGGGCAGGGTATGTACGTGTGTGTACTTGTACATGTGCGTATTACCTGATTTCTGGGACCCTTTCTCTCCCCTCCCCGCCGCCTCTCCCTAGGTCTGTTGATGTAGGTGTACATGCCAGGACCCTCACACCCTTGCCGGCTGGGGTGTGAAGGTGAGGCTGCTGCACGTACCACTTCAGATTACAGTTCCAAACTTGCTTGGCACTTGAGCACAGTAAAATTGATAGGGCCGATTGGGCCAGAAGCAACATTCCAGACCTTCTTCCATCAAAAACTTTAAGAGTTGGACCTAGTCATTCATAGAACATGGTATTTCTCTTCCTACCACACAGGTTGTAGTTTCAATCCTACTTGGAGAGTTTCATGTGTTTCCTTCTTATCCCATCAACCGTATCTCCCAGGAAAAGATGCCTGCGTCTTGCTGGAAGCCACAGCCTGTGAAGTTGCTCTAGTGCACAGTCTGCCCATTTAATCAGTAAGTGTTTATTGTGACTCCACTGTGCCAGGCACTGCCCTGGGCCTAGAGGGTGTGGAGAAAAGTAAAACAGGGTGCCTGGGAACAGGAGGGATGGGAGACATTTAGCAGGGTGGAGTAAGTCAGTAGTAAAATGATATTATGTTAGCAGATCAGCCACCTTTGTCTTGAAGGCTAAATTGGTCAATGAATCAAATCTGGAGGTTGGAGTCTGAATTGGTCTGAATCTTGGCTTCGTCATTTGCCAGCTGGTTGGCCTTGGGCAGGCTGCTTTATTGGGCCTTGGTGGGCATATTTGCACAAAGGAGCCAGCTAGGGGCTTTATGCTATGGGGCTGGTTCCGGGAGGTTCTAATATGCAACACCCTCAATATCCAGAGTGCGCCTGGCATAGGATGGGTTTGTATAAATGAAAATGCCCCCTTTTCCTTCCAAATCTTTATTTTTTTTTTTTTTAAATCTTTTTGAGACGGTCTTGCTATGCAGTTCAGGCTGGCCTTGAGCTCTCTTTGTAGCTCAGGTTGGTCTTGAACTCAAAACGATCCTCCTGCCTCAGCCTTCCCAGTGCTGGGATTACAGATGTGAGCCACCACACCCAGTGATTCTTTTACAATCTTAATCATCTCCTGGAAGAGATAGAATCATCTGGATCCCCCAGTTGTTGGATTTCCTACCCAAGGCTCTTACATGGCTCTGTGTGCAGTGTTCATTTTTATGTAGGTCAGGAGTGCTTAGCAGCAAGTGGTTCAGTGCTTCAGCTGCCCTCTGACATCACAACTGCCTTGCCATCTTGTGAACAGCCTCACCAGGCCAATCTTTCTCCTATGGCATGGTGTCAACTGTCCTCTTTGTCTCCCCACTTTCCAGTGGGACGGAGAGATGGCCTTTGGTTGGGCCTCCACTGCCATCTTGGGCCAGGTTTGTATGAAAGACCTGAGGCACATTGTACATCAGAATCCAAAGTCTTTGATTTCATTTGTGAACAGAAATTTAGGTGGATGGTAAAGATTCAAACAGTGCATAAAGTATAAAATGAAAAGGGAAAGAAGAAAAATATGTATCTTTCTAGTACCTATTTCCTGGTGTTCAACACTGAACACAATTAATTTTTTTTTAATTTAAAAAATTTAAAAACTTAATCCATATACCCTTTTTCTTCTGTCTTAAGATATAAAATAGTAACAAGAAAACTACACAAAGAGAATTATACATTCTACTTAGTACTTTCCTTTTCTTAGATTTGGAAATTTTTAAAAAACACAAAAGAAAGTATCACCCACATTACTATAATTTATAATAAACCACTAATTAACCTTTTGGTGTGTTTGCTGCTTGCTTTTATTAATGTACAATACTTTAAAAGTTAAGATATGGGGCTGGGTATGACAGTGCATGTGTGTAATCCCAGCTACTTGGGAGACTGAGGCAAGAGTATCACAAATTTGAGGATACCCTGGGCAATCTAGGAAGATCCTCTAGCAGAATTAAAATAAAAAAAAAAAAAAAAAACAGGGCTGAGAAAACAGCTCAGGGCTAGAGTATTCGCCTAGCCATGTACAAGGCCCGCAATTCCAATTCCCAGTGCTGGGGAAGAAAGTAACATTTAAAACACTAGAACATTAAACATAAAGCCAAAATGTCACTTTGTTCCTTGTCTGCTCTCCCATTTAATAACACTCTGTTCTTTCTGAAAGAGGGGGTGAGGAGCCTCCTCCTTTTCTAAGGGTGCACAGCGTTCTGTTGTACGGATTTGCTGTCTTTTGTCTGACTGCTTCCTTGCTAGTGGACCTTTGTGTTATTACCAGACTTTTGCCATTAAAACGCTTTATGAATGCAGTTTGTAAGATAGATTCCTGGCCGGGTAATTATCAAGTCCAAGTTTGAACATTTACACTTTTGATAGATATGACCAAATTCTCCCCAAAACTGCTAGCTTATATTTATATCTTTATTGAGTGAGTTTATGAGAAGAGTGGCCTTTCTCCCAAAATCTTTGCGTAAATCTGAGAGTTTTGTTTTGGTTAAACATTAAGTTTTGCCAGCTAGTGAAGTTATCCTTATTTTTCTAAACATTTCTCTTAACAAATAGCAGTGAGCATCTTTCCTTTGGCCAGCTGTGTTTCTTTGTCTTTGAACTGCCAGTTCTTACCCTTTAGCCATTTTTATATTGGGTGGTTAATCTTTTGCAATTGATTGGTTAGAGTTTAGCCTTTATCCGTCTTGTGTTGGCAAGTACTTAGAAAGTTTGTCATTCACTGTGTGATTTTTAAGCCTTTTGGCTTTTTGTTGAGCCCCACTTTTTATGAGGGCACCGAAGGGATGTCACCCTCAGTGGAGGTGACCTGTCTTCCTGCCAGGGTGTTTTAGGGAATTCGGTACTGGGATATCCCTTGATCAGGGTTAGCTTTATTTTAGATGGATTTTATCCCCCTTGATGTTCTTCATAGTCAGTAACAAACAGGGAATTACCTTTGCCTCCCATCAGATACGTGGGAATGTGTGTGCTGGTGTGAAGAGCAGTGCTTTCATGTGTCTTCTGTCTTCTTTCTGAGGCTTTTAAATGTGTTGTTAAATTTCTGTGTAGATCAGCTCTCTGCCGAAGTTTCCCGAGAGCCCTTGTGAGTAGCGCAGGAGTTCTGGGAGGAGGATGTACTGTTTGACCCCTCAGGAGGCAAAGAGGAAAATGAGTAGTTCAGTCAGGTGTCTGCCTGTCACCTCTCACGGTCCTGAGCTGAGCTGGACGAGCAGCTGCCCCCTGCAGGAGCTGTCTGTAATCTGGGGGCACGAGAGAGATCCTTACCACCTTTGCTGTGTGTGTAGCGAGCTGTTTGTTTCCTTTGCTGCATAGATCACATTGTATAACTAAAATTTTTTTGGAACTTCTTTGTCCTGTCCCTTCTGTTACATGGTGAGTCCCCTATGGGCACAGGACTTGGTCTGTTCTGAGTTATCCTCACACCCCCTAAGCCAGTGTGGGCACATGCTGGGCACTGTAGGCTTTGCTGAGTGAGGGCATTCTGTGTAGGTGGGATCAGGTGCCATATGTCTCCCCTGTGATGCTCTCTGGCTCTGGATCCATGGATGAGAGCTCTGGATCTAAGGACCCAACTGAAGTAGATGGTGTGAGGACAGTGTCCTTGTCCTGTGGCCTCGTCACTTCTTCATGCCTCCCTTCTTGGCTAGTATGGTGCTACTGGGGCTCGGTTCCCCAGGCTTCTGGTTGAAAGGAGAGAAGCAGAGGCCTTGGGGCCAGGCACAAGGCTTACTGCTCACTGGAAGGCTGTTGGTGGAGAGAGCAGTGGGATGGGGCATGAGCTACTTTTTTGCTCAAGACTCCACAAGGGCCACTGGCCTGCAGATTTAGAGGGCCTGCAAACCTGGAGCAGCAGAGCTCCTTGGCAGGACTGCTCAGGAGCCCCCAACACTGCTTGTGGTCATAAGACCAGGGATGGATGGCACTCTTGGGTTAAAATTTGAAGAGCTAAGCTCATTTGTCTTTCAAAAAAGTATTAGATGCTAATTATGTCATCTAGGAAATAACAGTATAATAAAGGAAAAAGAATCATCTGTAATTCTGTCTTCCAGGGATAATTATTATTAATTTACTGAGTAATGATACCCTTTCTGTTTTATATACGGATGTACATGTTTGTGTGTGTGTGTGTGTGTAGATAGATTTGTATAGTATAAATAAATACGCCTGGAGCACTGGGATTAAATAAAGTTTTATAACTTGCCTTTTTGCTTACTAGTAGCTACTTTCTGATGATTACATTAAAATTAATTACAGATTAGGATTTGTGCTGCAGAAGAATAGTGTACTGCCTCAGACAGTGACAAAGATGATAGTTCAGAATCTGGTGGACTTCTGATAGACAGTAGGTGACTTGGTCTCACTAAGTGCACTTGTGAAACATCATTTCCATGACTATAGATGGAATATACTCAGAGATAAGTGGGGAAGACAGGAACCCAGTCTGCAGTCTTTCTGGCTGCAGCCTCAGCTCTGGTTTTCTCAAAAAGCAGTTTCTTTCATTTGTTGCAGGGCCTTGAGTTTGTTAGCCATTTCTAGTTGGGGTGAGTAATTGTTGGGCTTGTGTATGCCCTTAAAGCTACATCTGTGATCTGTACAGTAGGATAAAAATTTACAAGTGTAATATCAACATTAGAGGGTTTGTGCCAGAATCATTCTCAGCCTCCGTTTCTGGCTGTTGATGTCCTTCCTGACAGCTCTGGGGAGACGCTGCAGTCTCTGCCATCTATGACATGCTGAGAGGGCTCTAGAGGAGCAGCAGGAGCAGGGCTCACATTTTAGCTTGCCAGGGAGAACTGGTCAAAAGCCCTTGAGTGAGTCCCTCAGTAATGGGTGATCTCTGTGTAGATCAGGACACTCCTTCCCAGGGTGAGTGTGAGGTGGGTGTGACAGCCCATGGGAGCTCTGTGCCATTTCCCTACCCTCCTCACCCCCACCTTCGCTGTTGCCCATGACAGCACTGCCCTCGGAAGGTTGCTAGCACCACCCACAGTGGCTGCCCTCCCGCCTTCACCTTGTAAAGCACCAAGCCAGCCATCCTCCGTGTGTACAACAGAGGCACCTGTGGTCCAGGGACAGGAGTGGACAGCCTGGCTCGAAGCCTCAGGGTGTGAGTGTGTGACACACAGGGCTTTCCCCCAACCCAGCTGCCACCGGGGCATGCGAAAGTCTAGTTTGATAGCCCCACAGCCACACACACAGCTCCTGAGTCAGGCTTTTGTATCACCCTTGGCACCAAATCATAATCAGTTTTGGGAAGGGGTGCCTTCCTTCTCTTGTTACACGCACACCCCACTTCCAGCTGTCCAGTTTTGGTGGTGTCAGGTGGGAGCTCAGGGCTTTGATGCCAAAGCCTGCTTCCCTCCTTCCTCCTGGGTCCCCCACCACCCAGGGCCTAGTTATTAATAACACTGGGTGTGATCAGGATACCAGCTGCCCACCCCAGTAGAACTAGGTCAGGGAGCCAGGAAGTGGGATAGTCACAGCAAACACTAATGCAGTGCTAACTAAGCCCCAAGCACCGTTCTTGGTAATTTATGTAATGTGTGTATGAACTCATTTAATGTAGCAACCCTGTGAGGTGTAAGCACTTTTACCATTCCATTTAACAGATAAGGAAAATGAGGCACACAGAGAGTAAGAACTCCCTAGTTCACACAGCTGGTGGGGAGTGGAGCGTGTGTGGGTTTGGCCACTGAGGCTTGGCGCTTAGTCCTTCTCAGCCTTGTCCTCCTGTCTGCCCTGCTGGTGAGGAGCGCCTCAGGCCCCAGGCCTTGTATTTCTTTCCTTTTCTGTGGTGCTCAGCTTAGGCCGGTGATGCCTGGTCTGGTGATAGGGGGAGAAAGGAGGCTGCACAACACCCAAAATGAGGGCCCATCCCTGCCCTCCAGGGAAGCCCGGAGCTGCCTGTGAGCAGCTCTTGAGTCTCAGTGCTGCTTCTCTGGAGACCCCTCCCCAGTTAGTTGCAGACCCTGTGGCTAGTCCTGACTCTGTCACACTTGGCAGGAGGCCTCAGCTGTTGTACTGTGTCGAGTACATACAGCCGACCTTGTCCACAGTGCAGGAGGGTTTTGGATTTAAACCGCATGCGGGCTGAGTCCAGTCCAGTACTGGTGACGGTTGACACAGGCTTACGCACTTCAGTTGTTCCTGGGTTCTCCTGTGGCTTTTCAGTGTAGTCTCAGCCTCCAGAGCCCTGGTCCTGGGCCCTTTGACCTCCATTGACCTTGTCCATGCCAGAGGAGTAGGACCTTTTCCATGTGACTCCTGGCTGCTGGCTGCACCTGCTACCCTAGCTCACTCTGCTGGTGGCTCCCGGCAGTGGACCTTGCTCTCACCTTCCCTTGCTCTGGCCTGGCTGGGAGCTCAGCCACTGTCGAGTTCCTTACTTGTACCGCAGATGAGCATGTTCTTGATTTCTCTCCCCAGGCTTTCTGTGCTCCACACTGCCTGGAGCGGTCCGTGGTACTTTGCGCTCTACTAGACCCTGATGCCATCCAGCCGGCCTGACCAATGCAGAGCTCTTGCTTTCCTGGTTCTGGTTGATTTTCAAAGGTAGCCAGGGATTTCTGATAAACCTGTACCCAGTGGATGTCAGTTACCCCTTGTGGGTGGGTGTCTTCCTGGGAAATTGTTACCGTGTTTCTCAGCATTAAGATCCTTCTCTTTTCAGTTCACTTCCTACAGAGAGGATCGTGCAGATCTGCTTGTAGCTCTCCTCTCAGTCACCCTAGGGGAGGGCTCTATGGGACAGTTCAGGTCAAAGGAGGAGCAACAGGATGAGATGTGCTCATAAGTGTAGGAAAAACTTCACACATCTACCCTTGGCTGAGGGAAGGGAGAGGGGAGGGATTAAACAAAATCTTGACCTTTAGAAACTCAGGCTGGGGAGAAAATATGCAAAATGGTACTTTTTTTAAAAAATAGAAAAATACTCTATAAGTGTTTCTCAATCACTTTGAAGAATGTTATTTTAGGAAGTTGAATCTATAGAGCTTGACTCGTGAAGTAGATTGGCTTTCCTGACCCACCTGTGCCTGAGACTGAACGTATGGGGATTCTGAAGCCCAGGCTCGTTGGTCTTTACCAGACTGCTCCCTCCAGAGGTGATGCATTTGTGTGAGCCTGAAGCATGATGTGAACTGGGCCTCAGTTTTCCTTGACCTGGATCTGTGGTTGGAACCTCTCAGGGAGAAAGAGCAGAACTTGCTGGAATGCTCCAAGCCCAGGCGCCAGGTCTTGTGCTGGTCTGGGGCATTGTGTCCTCACTGCAACAGTGGATGTGCCAGTGCTGGTTCCCTGGCCAAAGGCAGGGACTCAGCCTACAGTCTTGTAAGCTGCAGGCTCAGCTCAGTGATTTCTCTCTTTTTCTCTCTCACTCACTCACACACACACACACATATACACACAGCTGGTGCACAGGCAGCATTGCTACACACACACACACACACACACACACACACACCTGCTGCATGGCGCCCTTTCTACCACCTTTCCAATAGCAGCACACTGTGAAGGCTCATCTGATAAGATACAAGTGCTCTAGTGTTCTGTGAGGGAGAGGCCAGGCTGGGTCATCGCTTCCACCTTGTAGACACAGAGCTGGCATAAAGAGTCCCTGACTGCTCCCAGGCTGTGGAGTCTCAAACTGACAATGCCAGACCAGGGCTCAAGTCCCTTCTGGTGGTAAATCCACAACCACACAGTGACAGCTCTGAGTAAATTTCATAGCTTTTTTTTTAAAGAGGAAAAAAAAATTTCAAAACAAGATAATAGGGGGGTAACACTGACAGCTTTTAACTGTCCTCCCTGGGCCACTGGTCCTGTGCATTGTGCGGGTGGTAGAGGCCCCTCCTGTCAGCTGCTCTGGGAGTTGTGCACTCAGTGTTCTTACAGCCATTGTCCCGTGGGTTAGAAGTATTTTTTAAAAAGATTTTACTGAAAACTTTAAAACACTTTTGGGGACTGGGGATATAGCTCAGTGTCACAAGTGCCTGCGTGGCAAGTCAAGGTTCTGAGTTCGATTTCCGGCATCAAAAAATTTTGTTTTTGGTAGTAATGTGGATTCAACCCAGGGCCTTCACATTAAGCTACATCCACAGCCCATTTTTATTTTGAGATGGAGTTTGGCTGAGTTGCTGGGCTTGAACTTGTGATCCTCCTGCCTCAGTCTTCCAGAGTGCTGAGATTAGAGGTGTGTACCACCATGCTGAGCTTACTGAAATTTTTTATTGGCCTTTGGAGAGAATCTGCCAGGAAGAATGAGTGCATTGCGTTGCTGGGAGCATGCATGACCTCCCCCTGCTGACTGTGTGCCGGTTCAAGGCCGCCCCTCCCACACTTGTCTGGTATGACGCCTGCGCTGTACGGGAGATACTATCCATTGCTTGCCTGGGTCATATTTGATCCCAGTCGTTTGTGTTCCTGGATCCCAAAGCAGAGTTTCCAGTGTCTGAGAGCTGGTCTTTCTTAGCTCCTGCTCCTGTACCTTTAGCCTAGGATTTCTTCTGCCTCTTTCCTGAGCACCTGTGGGAGTGGCTCACTCATTTTTCCTCCTAAAGAATGGGAAAGTAAAATACATTTTTACTTGCTCTGTCTAAATGAATGAAGTGGAAAGTGGTAGAACTCAGGATCCGTGGCCACAAGGTGGCAGTGTGACTCCATGGGACCTTGCTGCCTGCACTTGCTGTGGGGGAACATGACCTATCTAGTTGTTGATTTCTCCTGGACACCTCTTTGGGGAGTTACCTCTGCAGAGTGATTCCGAGAAGTTTCATTCTCCAGCCTTCTCTTCCAGGCTGGGTGGTTATGGTGGGAAAGCTTGGACTTTTTAAGGCCCACATTTCATTGGTGACCCCGTCTTGTCTCAGAAATGTAGCCTTGGGCTGCTACTCTTCTGAGTCTCAGTTTTCTCATCCTGTGAGATGGTAATTGCTATACAGTCATAAAAAGCTCTGCACATCGTGGGCCATATCATAAATGCATGCTGGCTTTATTGTTGGGGATTCCTGTGTGCCAGCAGACTCCACACTCTCCCTGCCGCATCCCCCACTTACTCACCCAAGTGCTGCTGTGTCACTTAGTCCCGCCCAGTTCTCTCCAGGTCCCTCTTGCCTGTTCATTTGTCCCCCAGCCCTCCCCTCCTCTGTCTGTGTGTCTGTCTCTGTTTCTTTGTATCTCTCTGTCTCTGTGTCTCTCTCTCCAGACCATGAAATCTCCCAAGCAGTTGGAGTGTGTACTGGGTGGGACTGATCTTGACTTCCCACAGAGGAAAGTGGGCCCTTGCAATTATTTTGGCATCTTTGTTGGCACTTAGTAGACCTTATAAGAAAAATGACAGCCATTGTTATTGACCTCATTGCTGACACTTTGCTAGGTTCTTTGCAGAAATATTTAACTCTCACAGCATGTTTGTGAAGGAGACACTGTCATCTCATTTTAAAGGAGAGTTTTATCAAGATGCTTTTCACACCAAGCAATAAAAATATTCTGCTAAAATCAATTTAAGCAGTCAGGAAAGTTTATCATTGCCACAAAGAAGTCACAAAGGATTCTTGGTGATGTCAGCAAAGGTTTGCTCGTCATTCCTTAGTGGTTTGTTTTCTTAGTAATGATTGGGGGCTCCCTTAGCAGTTCCGAGGTGATTGACATGGTCCCAGGAGAGGTGACTAGTCCCTTATCCTGTTTTGCAGTGGCCTCTCCATAGATTTCCTGTAAAACTCTTCTGGGTCAGCTGGTTTTTAGGTTTGTCCCAAACCAGTCACTAGTGAAAGCATTGAGCTAATGAGCCTGGTCTCCACCAGCCGTAGTTCAGCCAGGCAGCCTCAGTACCCTGCAGGGCTGGGTAGGGAGGAAGAGGGGACACAGAGGAGGCCAGCGAGGTATGTAACCCTTGGGTCGCAGATGTGTTAAGCACTGTGCTTGAGACCCACACCCAGCTCACTTGGGGGCCTTGTGTTGGTCGAAGTCAACAGAAGGTGACTTTGGAGATGCTGTTCCTGCTGAGTCTGAGCCTAGAGTGTCTCTCTGAGTCCTTCTTTGTTACTGTTTTAGTTCTTCCCAGCCTGCCTTTCTCCGCACATCCCTTCCTGCTGTCCCCCCTACCTGGCTGCTGGTGCCTTTTGTACATCTCAGGTCCTGATCTCAGGGAAGGCTGTCGAGGCCCTACAGGGGTCCTATTGAGGTTTTCTGTAGAGCAGGTGGAGGTGCTGCAAAGTCCTCTCAAGATCTAGGAGAGGCCAGGGAAGCTGCTTCGGGCTGCTGGAGTGGGAGTGCATCTGTGGCAGTGCTGCCTCCAGGGCTGGGGCGTGACGCAGGGCCTGGAGAGGGCCGGCTGCTCCAAACCTGCAGAGCTCAGGAGGCCTTGGCTTGCAGATGCTGCAGGACTGCCCCAAGGCCCGCAGAGAGGTGGAGCTGCACTGGCGTGCCTCCCAGTGCCCTCACATAGTGCGCATTGTGGATGTCTACGAGAACCTGTATGCGGGGAGGAAGTGCCTACTAATTGTCATGGAGTGGTAAGACACCTACCGTGCCTGACCTGGCCTGTCCCCACCCTGCCCAGGAGCCCCTTCCCTGAGGACTCCCCTGCATGGACCCTGAGGCTTGGAACATAAATGCTTGCCATCACTTGGGGGAGTGCAGCGTGGCGGTGGCTTTGTGTTTCCCAGTTTACACTGCAGCTTCTTTTTAGTTTGGATGGTGGAGAACTCTTCAGCCGAATCCAGGACCGAGGAGACCAAGCATTCACGGAAAGAGGTAGGAAAGGCCTGTCTTGGGATGGGCTGGGCAGGCGTGGCAGCAGGATGCTGCTGCCTTTCCACTTGATGCCTGCCAGGGGGCGTCCCTCAGCTGGTCAGGCCCCTCCTGGCTTCCTTGTTTCTGGGGTGGGAGATGGGTGTGGGGGCCGTTGGCTGCAGAGGGTTGGTCTAAGGTTGGGGTTTTCAAACCTAGTGACACAGCTTTGTGACTTTTTCATTCCCACCCTCTCTACTCTCTGTAGAAGCATCAGAAATCATGAAGAGCATTGGCGAAGCCATCCAGTATTTGCATTCAATCAATATTGCTCACCGGGACGTCAAGGTACCAGCTGTACCTGAGTGCTGGGAGGTTGTGGGATGGACCTGTGGTCACTTGAGGGCAGAACAGGGCAATGTGCTATTTTCCGTCCTGTGAGCCTGCTCTCTCTGCCCATGGTCAAACCACACACCAGCGGTGATGCCCTCTAGCCACGCCCAGGCTGTGGTTCTCCGTCAGCACACCGCCATCACACCTGGGCTTTTCTGCCCTGCGGTGCTCACTGCAGCACCGCAGCGCCACAGCACCACAGCACCGCAGCTCCAGGTGTTCTGCCAGCCCTGGAAGGCAGGGCCTGGCTTGTGTAGCAGTGCTCCTCGCAGTGCCGGTGCAGATGGGTGGGGGATGGCCCCGCTCAGGGTCAGCAGGCTTATTACTTACTCATCTCTCTTGCTGTAGCCAGAGAATCTCTTATACACCTCCAAAAGGCCCAATGCTATACTGAAACTCACTGACTTTGGCTTTGCCAAGGAAACCACCAGCCACAACTCTTTGACCACTCCTTGTTACACACCATACTACGTAGGTAAGTCCAGACTTTGCTCACCCCCCTTCTTGCAGACCCCAGGGCCCACAGGTCCTAGGGGAGTTGTGTTCTTGGGGGCCTTGCTGGTTCTGGCGGGATACCATGAGATAGGTAGGGCTGCCAGAATTCAGCCAGGACTGAGGACTCGGAAGGAATTGTCTGTCTGAGATTATGGCAGCATTTTTTCTGCCTTGTCAGTCTTCAGAGAGGAACAGACTTGGTTGTGTTGTGTTGGCCGATAGGCACAGAATAGGCTCCAAAGCATGTTTATGAGATGAAACATTGCAAGTCTGAGAGTCTAGCAGCTGGGAAAGGTTTTCATCTTAAAGATTCCATGTGCAGGGTTCCTCCTGGAGGAAGGGCCCCGCTCTCCTCCTCCCATCCCAGCTGCTGTTCACGGCGGGCTGAAGGGTTAGGATGGGGAACACTGCAGAGAAACTGGGGTGGATCTCAGTGTTCCCAGGGCCAGTCCCACTCATGGTGATCTTTGGTTTGCAGCTCCAGAAGTGCTGGGCCCAGAGAAGTATGACAAATCCTGTGACATGTGGTCCTTGGGTGTCATCATGTACATCCTGTGAGTGTGCTGGGCAGGGGGCCAGACCAGGCCAGGCCGGGCTGGGCTGTGGTAGGGCGGGGACTGGGGAGGCCTGTGCCTCTCCAGGACAAGAGGAAGAGGCAAATGCTACCATTGCCCTTTTGGATGGGGGATTCCCTGGCAATCCCCAGTGTGCTCCCTTCTCTCCATGCTTAGTGAGTTCTGACTTCTAAGTTGTGGGTAGAAGTTAATGGGTTAGAAAGTAGTTCAGATTCTTTGTATGTTAGGTTCCTGGGCCCTCTGGTTGACTTTGTGTTTTGTACTTACCCAATGAGCCCCTGTTTCTTTGTGACCTAAGGAATAGAACCTATTTCGCATCCTGTTTCTGGTGCAGGCCCCGAGTAACCCCTGCTCTCTCCTCCTCTTTCTGCCTCTTCTTGGCACAGGTTGTGTGGTTACCCCCCCTTTTATTCCAATCATGGCCTTGCCATCTCTCCGGGCATGAAGACCCGTATCCGAATGGGCCAGTATGAATTTCCCAACCCAGAGTGGTCAGAAGTGTCAGAGGAAGGTAGGAACCCAGCCTTTGGCACAAGGGGGAGACCTCGTGTACACTGTGCCTGTGCGTGTATGCATGTGTGTGTGTGTGCACATGAACATGTAGTGGTCTGTTTCATGCTGCTGGGTCGGCCATGCCTGTGTGGAGCCTGAGGCAAGGCCCTGATGTGGGCCATGGGGGCCTAGAGAGTGGGGAGCACACCGGTCCTTGGGGCCACTGCAGTATGCATCTGTGCCAACCCCTCTTGAGCCTGGTGTCCTCTGAAAACTGGCAGGGAGCAGAACAGGGAGTGGACCCTGAACTATCCCTGTCCCCTTTGCCACTCAACAGTGAAAATGCTTATCCGGAATCTGCTAAAAACAGAGCCTACTCAGAGAATGACCATCACGGAGTTCATGAACCACCCCTGGATCATGGTGAGCCTGGTGTGCAAAGCGGGCAAGGAAATCAGGTCTGCAAGGACCGTCCCTCAGGCTGAGCCTTTGCCAGGTCCTTGGGTGTCCTGGCTCTCACTGGAATCCCTTGTCTCTCCTCAGCAATCCACAAAGGTCCCTCAAACCCCACTCCACACCAGCCGAGTCTTGAAGGAAGACAAGGAGCGGTGGGAGGATGTCAAGGTGAGGGTACTGCTGGCGAGAGGCCTGGGCTGCCCCTCCGGGCAGGCAGAGTGGAGTGGGGACGCCAGGATGGGGTGGTGTGGGTGAGGGAGTGGGGTGGTTCTCTTGTCTTCCTGGCCCACACGAACAGCAATTGGGAGCCACTTCCCTGACCCAGGGCTAGGCAGAGGTGCTGCATTCCTGTTGAGGCTTCATTGAGGTGGCTTCCTGTGAACCCTTACTGCTCAGGTCCCTCAGGCCTGAAAGGCCCTCTGGTATAGTGTCCTTGTTCTGCACCGGAGGGGACCAAGGCCCAAAAGGGAGTGACCCATTTTAGGTCACGCATCTGGTGACTAGGACCAGCCAGAGCTCCTGATCCTGTTCAGGACTCTTGCCTTTGCTGTAGGGCCCTAGGAGGCTCTGTTGGTCTAGCTCTGGGTGACTCGTGGTCACCTGCTCGGTGCACTGACTGGCCTGCCCTCCTCTCTCCTCACACCTGCCCCGTGCCTGTGCCTGCCTGCTTCCTGTCTCCTCTCTCACACCCTTCCTTTGCACTTCCCGCCCTGTTGTCCTTGGGCTTGCTTTCGCTTTGTGCCTTCCTCCTGCTGCTGCTGCCCCTAGGAGGAGATGACCAGTGCCTTGGCCACAATGCGCGTCGACTATGAGCAGATCAAGATAAAAAAGATCGAAGATGCATCCAACCCTCTGCTTCTGAAGAGGCGGAAGAAAGCTCGGGCCCTGGAGGCTGCGGCCCTTGCCCACTGAGCCGCTGTGCCTCCCATCCCACTGGAGGACAAGCAATAACTCTCTACATGAATATATTTTTTAAATGAAGAGATACAGACTGTCCACTTCCGCCTCCTCTCCTCCTCAGCTGTGTGGAACCTGGAACTGAGTCCGTGGCTGAATTCTGCCTTTGGTTCTGGCTTCCCTGGAGCGGGAGGGGCTGGGAGGCTGTGGAGAGAGCAGAGCAAGGTGCTCCTGAACCTGTGCTCATTTTGCAATTTTATCAGTAATTTGATTTAGAGTTTTTATGAAATCTTTTATTGTCCTTTAGCCCATCCTCTTCCTTTCCACCGGACCCCTTTCCCTCTGGTACTGCAAAGGTCTGGCTCGGGTAGACTGTGGAACAGCTGTGGGGAGTATGCCTGCATTGTCCCACCTGTCCTCCCTGTTTCCCACTACGCCCAGAGTCCCCATGGGCCCAGGTATTCTGGGAGCTCAAGGCCTCCTGAGTAGTGGGGTTGCTACCGCTCCTTTTGTGGAGCACTCAGCCCTCACCAGTGTGCTGCAGGCGTTGGTGTGTGCGTGTGTGCATGTGCGTGTGCCCAGGCCCGTGCCTGGGACTGTATTCAGTGGGCCCGGGCTGTAGGGCTCCAGAGCCTCTTCCTCCCTGCCCGTACTGAGCCCACCTAAGTGCCTGGAACACTTGTCCAGATGGGAGCCAGGCTGGCATCGAGATGCCTGGTAGCTGGGTTCCGGGAGCCGAGGGGAGTGACTGGGCACTGGTGCCGCGATCAGGAAGACTGGACCCCGCAGGACCCCCTTCCCTCCTAGAGCCATGGTCCTTGGCCCTCAGAGGTGCTGACCTTCCGAAGAGCCTTTGGACTTACCTTCTCGCTGCAGTTGCCCATGCTTGTTGATTTCCTCGGGTGTTCAGCCATTTCTCAGTGGGCGCCTCTTAGCTCGCACAGGTGAGCCCGTGTTCAGGCTGCAATACTTGTGCATTCGTGCTTCTCTCCTGGCCTGGGGGCAGCAGCCAGCGCCTCCTGTGCGTGGAGGCAGGACCGCTCTTCGTGGCCGTCCCCCATCTCCATTGTGTGGCCTAGGGATGGCGGCAGTCTTCGCACCAAAGATGTCCTGACTCTGCCCCACCCATCAGCCACTGCACTGTCCCCCAGCTCAGCCTGTGAAGGGAGGGGCTCCCCAGAATTGAGGAGCAGTGTGCGAGAGTCCTCTGTGTTACGGTCCCACATTTGCCCTCCCTTCTGGGGAGGAAGGGGGTGGCTCCTCAGGGTTGGTAGTGGAGGGGCCCCTGGGTCCTCCCTGGGCCTGGGGACAGGGCCCTGGGTGCCTGCAGCACCTGCCTTGTCTGTGATGGTGTGTCCAACACTCAGACTGTTGTAAACTGTTGTTTTGTATGAGCAAAATTGTCTTTACTAAACAGATTTAATAGTTCAGAGTTTTCCTTTTTCTTTCTTGAGGTTTGGGCCCTTGATCCCTGCCCTCTGCACTTCCCATATGTGGAGAGGTTTAGTGTGCCGGGGGAGGACAGAGCTGGTGCCCTGGCAGTAAAAGGAGGGCCTCCATGGTGGGGGGCGCGTCTGGTGTAGGGGAATGGGTGCTGCTCCATTTCCAATGACAAGAACCTGGGAGACCTTTCTCTTTGCCAAATACTGACTGTGCATCCAAGCTGAATTTCAACACATGACTCTTGGATAGTGGCTGACAGGTGCTGGCACTGTCAGCCTAGGGGAACCACCAATGTGGGGTCCTGGGAGGAGGATGTAGTGTTGAAATTGATTCACTCAGGGAGGCATCAGGGAGCAGGTTGGTGTAGTACAATGTGTAGTACAAGAGATTTCCAGGAGGGGGCGGTAGGGACCAGGCAGAACCAAAGACCCCTACTTGAGAGCCAGAAGAGACCTTAGGTTTTCCTGGACCTTTTCCCCACCTGTGGGTGGGCACTGAGGCCCCTTGTTGCCGTGAACTGAATTATAGTACCGAGAGCAAGAGCTGGCCTACCGACACCATCACTTCCCCCCTGGTCTGGTAGGGAGCGCCTGGATCGGTTGGTTCACTTGTGTCCCTCAGAGCAGCCTGGAGAAAGGTGAGCCGGATGGCTGTTTGTTCTTGTTCCTGGGCAAAGAGATCGAGAGGGGTGCTCTGTGGTGGTCACAGAGCAGGCGGCTAGGAAGGAGCAGCATGACGGGGTTGGGCCCACCCAGACGGTCTGGATAACCCTCTCTCTGCAGGGTCCTTGCCCATAATCCATCTGCAGACTCTTTTGCCACGTAAGGTGACATCTACAAGCCCAGGTAGTAGAGACAGACACCTGTAGCATTACTCTGCCACAGAAGCTGGTCTTGCGGCCTTGTCCTTGGGCCCCAGCGTTGCACCCAGCATCTTGTTTGCTTCCCAGGGTTGGCCCAGCTCAGTGAGACTCCAGCTAGGCATGGCTTGTTGCACTGATGGCTGGGGTAGGTCGTGCCTCCCTGTCTTCCAGGCTCAGCCTTCCACGCTGGCGTGGCCCTGGAGCCCCATCTCGAACTTGAGCAGCTCCTGCTGAACTCTCAAGTTGGGTGGCACAGAAACTTGCTCCTGTGGCAGATGTCGGCTTTCATGAGTGGGGGTGGTGACGGACTGGGCGGGTGGTGTGAGAGATGAAGAGGGTGGCAGTCTGTTTTCGGTTGTCTCTGAGGAAATTCAGGCTTAGAAGTAGAAACCTGCCCAAAGCCTCCCAGCAAGTTGGGTGAATCCTGCCAGACTCCCTACCACCACATTTAGAGCTCCTGTAAAAAGTACATGTTAGGGTCTGGGTACTGGAGGGGCAGGGAATGAGGATAGTCCCCCCAGCTCGGAGCAGGGGGCAGTTCCCTCCTGGTGCCCTGGGAGCTCTTAAGCTCCGCAGAAGAGTGGGCTGGGCTGAGACTGCACGTTTTTGGGGTGAGGAGGCAGTTGGGTTGGTAAACAATAACAGTAAATTTGGGGTTTTCCTTTGACTGGGTTGGAGACAGGAAGTTCAGAGGGCTGTGAATAACGAGTGGGTAGGTCGGGCCTGCTCAAGGTGTGAAGAAAATTCAGTTATTCAAGGGAGGAGGGCGAGATTGGTAAGGCGGGGAAAGTGGCTGTGCCACTGAGGAGATTGTAAACAAATCTGGAGTCCTTGGGCGGTGGGTGGAGACAGGAGGTTAGGGGGCAGTCTCTGCATCCTCAGCTTGTAGAACACAGCCCCTTCTGGATGTCCCTTCTTTGGGTACTAGGGTTTGAGCCCAGGGCCTTGGCACTGACCTGCACACACCCCCAGCCTGACAGTGTCTTGCTGAGTTACCAGGTTGCCTAGGCTGAGCTGAACTTGTGTTTTTCTGCCTCAGCCATCCAGAGTGCTGGGATTCTAGGCCTGCACCTCTTGGAGCCTGTGTTATGGGCCCCAACAACTCGACAAGGGTCTGGGTGAGTTTGGGACCAGCTGCTCTTTAGAAAGGACCTCAGCTCCATCTCTGAGGACCCATTTGATGACTTTGTTCAGGTACTTCCTATGCCTGTACTTGGGCTGGTGTGAAGCTGTTAGACACCCCGCCACTGAGCATCTGGGCTTTCTCTTGTGTCCTGTGCTGAGGGAGCAATGATGTCTAAGACCAGGCTCTGCCTTTGGGGAGCTTCTGGGAGGTTTAGAACCCTTGTGTGCGGCAGCAAGTGGTCTCCCTTTCTGTCCCCTGCAGCCATACACCTGGACACTTAGAGCCTGCTCCAGAGAAGTGTGTCCTCCAAGCCCAGCAGCACCAGAGCCTCAGGCCCTAGATGCTTTGAGATAGAAGAAACGAGTGAGTCAGAGGAAGTGGACACCAGCTCCTCAGCCTGTTTGGACAAAGCCCTCACGTCCTGCCTTGGTTGGGGGTTATAGTCACACCTGCCCCTGCCCAGGCTCTTGAGGATGGAGTGAGGCCATGCTGAGACATGGAGCAGTGGAGGAAGCGCTGTTCAAACATTTGCAAGCTTAGGCCAAGCTCTAGGCCACCTTTGCAGTGGGTCAGAGGTTTGAGGTCTTTGGCAAGATGTTCAGCCTCACCCTAGAACAGAGATGCCACTGGATGTGAGGAGCTCTGTGTCAAGCCAGCACCCAGGACTTGGGGCCCATGGGTGAGAGTGGGTTTGGTTCCCACAGAGCTCTGTGCACAGGAGTGGGTGGCATCCCTGTGGCAGAAGGCAGAGAACCCGTGCTGATGCAGAGGGAAGCAGGTGGCATGGTGGAGACAGCAGGCTCGCTGGCTGTCTATTAGTAGATCATGGCAGCCCTTCTAGCTGGCAGTGAGGCACAGTTCTGCGGTCTGAAGGAGACAGCGGTGTGGCACAGGCAGCCCCATTGGGTTGCCACTCTGGTCTGTCCACCAGAGCCACATCCTCCTCCCTGGGGCAGCTTGCTCCTTCTGTCTTCTGGTCAGAGGGAACTGCTGTTGGCTCTGCTCTTCAGTTTGACCTTTAGCTCAGAAATTTGGTTGCCCCATCTCCTGGGGCGCCCAGCAGTTTCTGTCCAATTTATCTTTCCTGTCCCTTCAACCTGGAGGCTTCCCAAAATCAAAACTTGGGAACATAGTGTGGCAGGTATTTCCCCACCAGTTTTTCAGTTCATTAATACTTAAAAAGCCTTACAAAGTAATGCTGTAGACTTACGTTATTTGTAGGTAGACATTTTTTGAATCGTTACCAAAGAGGAGGGCATCCCATGAAGTTGGGGCCTCCTAGGAGAGCAGGATGAGCGGTAATCGGCTTCCTTGCTCTTTTCGCCTCTGCCACTCACGAGCCATAGCTCTTCGCGGTCTTCCTCACTCCCAGCCCTGTTGTTCCTCTCCCGCGTGTGATAGCTGTAAAGCCCTTGGGGGCCTCAGCAGGACAAATACTGATACTAAAGTGCTCTCCTGTCTATCATTCTGTTTCACACACTAGCATCTCAAATGTGGGGTTACATCAGAATTAATACTTTCCTCTAGAAGGAATGATAATTGCTCACAAGGTAAGTCACTTGCCTAAGCCTTAGGTCAGGAAGTCTTTCGGCCAGGAAGCCTGCAGGGTTCCAGGTGGGGCCTTGGGGCAGTGGGACCTGTGCCTACTAAGTCATTTTTAGGGACCAGGACTGGCATGCAAATTACTCATTTGCATAACTTCCTCACTCGGGCACAGTAAAGTTTCCTACTCTCATCTCACACCCTTGCCAGGATTTGCAAGTGAAATACTAGGACTGGCTTTTTCCCTTTGCCACCCCCTCCCTACCGTCTGTCCACTGGGGCTCATGTGACCACATGCTAACTAGTCTTCTCTGATCCTAAGAGTTTAGTGATTCCAATGCAGAGTTGTGCAGTGCCCATGAGGTCAAAGGCTGTGCAAGCAAGCGCCCTGTCTGGGGGCTTTGTCTCTAGCCCAGTGGTTACCCTCGGTCTGAGCTCATGTCAAATGTGCTCTTGCTCCTTGCCCAGCCCAGGCAGCTGTGGGTCACTTGTTCCTCAAACAGTTGGAGGCCCTTGGGGTAATAAGGCCTCAGGTTTCAGTATGAGCAGAGTGCTCCCTGTCCTTACCCTGTGATTTGGGGACGTGTGGTTCTGAATTCACCAGTCAGGTTTACTTTTCAAAGAAACCACGATCTCTTCCGAGGCTGAGACCAGACTTTGGTTAACAGGAGTCTGTGGTGCAGAGAGCTGGTATTTGCAGTAAGACCTAGAGGGGCCTAGTTTTCTGGTATTCAGATGTCTGCTTTTCTGGTCATAAATATGTTCTAAGGAAATAGTCCTCATGGTGAGACTGGAACCCTGCCTCTCACCCGCCTACCCTCCTGTAGCAGGGGTGAGAGGACAGAAAGGACCATCCTCAGTGCAGTATATGAGGAAGAGGGGAGATGAGAAATAACTGTCTGACCTGGTTCCAAAAGACAGCTAACTAGGGACAAGTATTTGGTTATCTGTTGAACAAATTAATGCATCTCAAGAAAAATGCATGCAATTCAAACAAATTATGCAATAATAAAGTGTGAAGTTCGTGAAGCTCCTTTTTATAACCTCTCTGCATTATGCCAGTTCTCTAGAAATACTAGGACTGGCTTTTTCCCTTTGCCACCCCCTCCCTACCGTCTGTCCACTGGGGCTCATGTGACCACATACTAAGTAGTCTTCTCTGATCCTAAGGGTTTAGTGACCCCAATGCAGAGTTGTGAAGTGCACATGAGGTAAAATGCTGTGCAAGCAAGCGCCCTGTCTGGGGCTTTGTCTCTAGCCCAGTGGTTACCCTCAGTCTGAGCTCATGTCAAACGTGCTCTTGCTCCTTGCCCAGCCCAGGCAGCTGTGGGTCACTTGTTCCTCAAACAGGCGATGTGATAGCGTGACATACTGATTTTTATCCAGATGTTTCTGTTAATTTATCCAGATGCATATATACTTGTACACACAAATGAGAAATTTCTTCGAAGGTTAGAGCAGATATCAATGTAATCTTTAGATGTATTATAATTCTGCAACCTGCTTTTCATGTAACGAAATTTACTACTTTAACTATTTTTAAAGGACAGTTTAATAGTATTTTTACAGTGTTGTGGGACAACATCTAGAACCTTTTCCTGCCCATTGAGCAACATACCACCTGCTTTTTAATTTAGTTTATCTCAGTGAGTTTCCAAGATTGCAGTCACAGAAGTATCTTACTCTAATTATTTTGTAGTGCTGGAATTGAAGCCAGGGCCTCACATATGATGGGCAAGTGCCCTACCACTGAGCTACCCACCCCCAACTCCCAATCACATAGATGTTGCAAAGATTGTGCAAAGTATCTTGCACTATATCTTTGAGCATGTATGTAAGGATAGATTCCTTGAAATGTATAATAGCTGGATCTAAAGTTATATATGTTTTGGATTTTGGTGAGCACTACCAAAAAGACTATCAATTCATGAATGAATGTACTTTATATGCTTTGTGAATGAGAGGCCTGTAAAGGACTTTTATCAGCAGTGGAGCAATCTGGAGGTAGAATAAGCCAGCTGAGAACAAGAGGACATTTGGAACACTTCCTAAAATTGATAGACATACCCTTGGCAGAGTTGTGAGCAATTAGAAAAAACTCGAGAGAGAGGCAGGGGATTCCCTCAGCCTGTCCCCACACCAGTAGCTCTGTTTACTGAATTATGGTTATTTGCATATATTTCAAACATGTAGACAGAATGGCTCAAAGACTAAACTCTTTAGTCTGTTGCAGCTCCTACTAGGTTTGTCTTGAACAGGCTACCTGACCGGCTCTTGGGCTGTGTGTGAGTGCTCCTGAAGACAGGTAAGCTGTGGACCACACCAACAGTCGGCAGGCTGCTGGGTGCTGTAGCAACGCCCAGAGTGCCGAGGGCATCTGCTCTAATTTGGGATATCCAGAGAAGGCATATGGCAGAGAGGTAGCTCTTGCTCAGAGTCCTAAGTGTGATGGGGACAAAGGACATGTGCAAGTATTTTTTTCTTGCTGTGTAGGAACTCAGCCCCATTGACGCCCATGGGATCTTCATAGTGTGATGTGGCCATCAGCAGCTAGATGTGTGCTCCCAGAAGAATGTCTAGGAGTGATGGCGGGTTTGGATTGTGGGTAGCAGTGACATGATCTCTGAGCCTCTTTATCAGCCAGGAAAATAGGTCTCAGTTTTCCTATAAGAGGGAACTTAGTTGTCTAAGGGTTCTGGCCACTGTGCTTAGAAATTATGGTCTCATTTGTGAGGGGACCATGCTTCCTGCCTGCTCCCAGCTGCTGGCTGAGCTTTGCAGGGTGTGAAGGCACAGCCCTTCCTGGGAGAACCAGGATTCCAGGCATGGTGGCTTTGGCACAAGAAACCCCTAGAGCTTTATAGAAGCTTTCTAGACGGGCAGTAGATTAGGACACGTGTGCCTTCCTCCCCCCCACCATTTCTTCTCTGTGTCACCGATGTGGTCCCCTAGCCTCGCTTTGTACTCTCCCAGACTAACCATAGCATCATCTATATCCTTGGGTTATTGTGAGGAACAAGTGAAAAGTCACGTGAAACCTTGGCAAAGTGCAGCGTGTGGACACCTTTGCTTGCATCTGGTGTTCCTCGTTATCGTGTGGTGTGAGGAGGTGGATTAACTTTAAGGGGTTGGATATGGGGGTCAAGAAGAATGTTTTCCTGCCTTTCCCTGCTCTGCCACTTGTGAGCTTTCCACCCCAGTGGCCCTCTGGATGTGCAGGGTTGCTCCCTGCCTCTTGTGTGTGAGGGTAGGTGATTAACAACACTACATGGCTGTGGTTAGGAAAAGCTGCTATGAGGATCTGCTGCAGGGAAACACTACTTGGGTCTGTAGGCCCTCAGCTCAGCAGAGACTTACTTCCCTGGCCATACCGAGGTGTGGACTTACCAGGAGGCAGCACTGGCTGAGGTAGTGGTGGGGGACTGAGGAAGCATGGGAAGCGTGCCCTCAAGTGAAACATCACGGGAGGTGAGGGTGAGTCACAGGTTCCTCTAAAAACTCTGTGCCCTTCGTGTCTAGAGTGAGCTGAACATGGAGCCTATTGGCCCCAGCTCAGTTCTGAGAATGCCCCCTTCCGTCCCTCCCACAGTTGCCAATGCTAGTCAGGCTTTCAGTGGTGGGGGGAGTGCTGGGGTTGCTCTCTTATAAGAATTCAGCAAAGAAAACCCCTGGGTTGTATCCCAGCAAAGGAGGTGGCAGAGATTCAGGCTGACTGGTAGGAAATGTGAGAGTCGCGGAGTCTAGTTTGGGTTTTAGAATCCAGTTCTTCCTGCTCGCCCTATAGAGAGCACTTGGCTGGAGCAGTTCAAGAGAGGCCATGTGGGGTGTTTCAGCACCCCACCCCACCCCCGCCAAGGTGTCTGCAGCCTGGGGCCTCATTCCAGCTCTGCCCTTTGCGGTGATGTCCTGCTGAGTAAAACTGTGGTCTTTGCTTGCTGTTGTAGGGTGAAACAGCTGATTGGTGCCAACCCATGGCCCATTTCCAGGCACACAGCACATGCCCAGTGCAGAGAGCTCCAGGTCCACAAGCCAGCTCCCTTTGGACCTGTCTAGGGTTTTTAACTGCTCAGAACGCTAGGAGGAAGGGTCCCAACTCTTATTTTACAGATTTGTAAACTGAGTCTCAGCTTGATGAAGTGGCTAGGAAACACTCTTAACACAGGACAGGTTTGGCAGAGGTGTAGGCAGAAGGGAGGTGGTGGGAGCATCTGGGGCTCAGGGAGGCTCAGGCCCCTTATCATCATGTAGGCTATGCCATCATTTTAGGGCCTACAGTATTGATGGACATAAGGGCCAGAAGGACATATGTAAGCTACTATGTCCACCCCTAGGTCCCCAACATGGAACACTTCTCTTTTTAGGTATCCACACCATTTTATTTACATGTCACACTTTCAATGCTGGCAACCCCTATGGGCCTATTTACAACTTCAGTCCCCCCCCATTATGGTTTGGATCTGCAGTGGTCCCCAAAGGCCACATGCTAGTAGCTTGGTTGCCAGACTGGCAATATCGGAAGCTGACTGGTATGCAGCCTTTAAGAGGGGGAGCCTAGTGGAAAAAGGTGAGGTGTTCTAGTTTGAATATGACCTGTCCCCCACACTCAGGTATTGAGGGCACTAACTCATCCACTGAGGCATCCATTATCCAAGTGGGTTGTCAGATGTGGCGCGGCCTAGGTGGAAGAAGTGTGTCCCCAGAAGGTGACATTCTTGCTCCCAGCCCTGTCCCTTTTCTCTGGCTGTCTAGCACTTGCTGTGCTTCCTGGCTGTCAGGAGGTCAGAAGCTTTCCTTTGCTGTATCTTTTCACTGTGCCATGCCTGCCCTGGAGCCAGCAAACCATGAACTGAGCTGTCTTAATCCATGAGCCAAAATAAACTGCAGGTTGTGTGTGTCAGGTATTTTGTCCCAGGAATAAAAACCTGACTAACCTACGCAGTCACTGGAGGTGTGTACTTGAAGGACTCTGGCAGGTATCCACTTCCTGGCTGCCATGATGTAAGCAGTGTTATTCTACTACGTGCTCGCTCTGTCATGATGTTCAGCTTTTACGTAAGCCCAAAGGATGGGGCCAAGGGACAATGGACTGAAACAATGAACTGAAATAAATCTTCCCTTCTTTCTTTAAAAGAAAAAAAAAGCAAGAAAAATCTTCCTGTGAAGTTGATGATCGCGGGTATTTTGTCACAGTGGTGAAGGCTGACTGACATTCTGCTTACTCCTCACTTGGCACCCTTGGTACCATTCAGGGTACAACTTTAAAAAGCCATTTTCAGTGAGCTAAACATACATACAAGAAGCTATCCGCTTGCATTTTCCTTCATAGGTATGACCCCTAAAAACATGTATGCCTTTTTGATGTGGTTGGCATGTAGCCCCACTGCAACAGGACTATATCAGCTGCATTCACTGGCATACCCAGTGGCTGGCCTGGTGCAGCCTGGTGACACTTGCTGGTTCCCTATGCTCTACAGAGTGTGTGGCACAGGTATGTAAGCCGCAGTGTGAGGAAGGGCCAAAGCCAGTAGAGAGTCCTGTGTGCTCAGGGGCCAGGAGCAGCTCCCCAGAGGTCTGTGAGACCAATGAAGATCTGGAGGACACTGTCAGGCACTGAGTTTTTGAGTTCCTCTTTTCCTAATGGGAAAGCTTCCCTCTGTCACTCCCAGTTCCTCCTGCTGCAATTGAAGCTATGTCCTCTTGTCTTGCCCTCAGTGGGCCCCGTGGCAAGAACTGTACCAATCCTTTTGTTCAGCCACCTCCCAGCAGACAAAGCAGCAAAGAACAGTGGCTGCTGTGCATAAGTCGCCCACAGGCTTGGTTTACCTGGGTGTGGTGCAGGGAGAACACTTTGCCTTTAGGGTAAGGTTGAACTCACACGCAGGTGTCCTTTGTCCCAGCCATGAAGCCTGTCTTACTTTTCTCTCTTTGCTGAGACAAAATACCTCATGCCCAAAATTAAGGAAGGAAAGGGTTATTTAGCTCACAGTTTGTAGAGGTTTCAGTCTGTGATCAACTGACTCCAAGGCAGGGTGGCATGGCCCTGGGACAACACTCAAGGCAGCAGAAGGCAGCAAGAGCGAAAATGAATGGAGGGGACAAGCCTCTTATTCCTCCCTCGTAATCAGGCTACTCCCCCTCTGGGTACAGCACTCCATCTCCCTGCATTCCTCTTGTAGAGGCTCAGGCTGTTTACAAGTAAGGACCCTGGCACCCTGCTAAGTTGCTTAGTTAAATTTCTAAACTCAAATTGACAAAATATATCAACCATTATAAAACATTTGCAATTGTTTTCAAAGGATCTAGGCTTGAGTGAGTTTATGAACTCTAGCCCAATGCGTAAGATAATCCTCAGTAAATACTGGATAAGTGGGTGGATAAAGCAGAGGGCTGAAAGATTACTCAGCTTCTGTCTAGTCAAAACAGCACCATTGTTCCTTTCCCTTCTCTCCCTCCCTTTCCTTTTTATAGTAATAAGGATTCAACCCAGCACCATCACACTTCCACACTGAGCTGCATTCCAGGTCTTCCTGGTTTTCCTTCCTCCCTCCCTCCCTCCCTCCTTTTCTTCCTTCCTTGCATCCTTCCTTGTGGGGGCTGATCGATTAGTCCCCCAATCTGCCTAGAGTGGAGTATGGTAAGGGATAAAGAGAGACGCTTTCAAAGTACATGGGGTGGTGGCTGGGAGGTCCGTGCCTCAGGATGACGGAGACTGACACTCCGGCTAGCCATCATTTACCGGGGCACACGGTAACTGGGATTGTTGGGTGACAGGGAGGGCAGTGGTGATCTTGTGCTGAGAAGGTCTGGTATGTTGATGAGCATCACTTCTGATGCCCTAGAGGGCTGCGGCAGTCTGGTGCTAATGAGGATGGTGGGAAGAGATGGCAGGTGACCAGAGAGTGTGTCCTTTCCCCAGAGTGAAACCCTTTTCTTACTACTACTTGGTTCTCAAGAAACCAGGATGTCTTCAGCTGATGTGACCTTGCCCTGGGCCATCACAGCAACTTGGGACCCTTGAGGCCTCGGCTGTGCCCAGAGGTACCTGGAGTTCTGTTTCTGCACACACATGTAGTAGCCGGCTCTTAACAGCAAGGTGCTAGCCTCCCACAGCCCTAGTCACAATTTAATTGTGACATGATTTCCCCCAAGCATCATATAGAATGGCCCTCGACACTTCCTTTAAATTTTGAGATAGTTTCACTAAATTGCTAAATTGCTCTGGCTGGACTTGAACTTCTGATCCTCCTGACTCTGCTTCCCTGTGGGCTAGGAATACAACAGTGACATCATTAGGTACATATTTGGCTGAATTTCATTTTTTGCTTTAGTAGGTATTTGTGTGTAGTGTGTCACTTTATGCCACTTTTCCCTCACATAAAATCTACCAGAATTATAAGCAGTGTGATATAGTTGACTACAAATAAGAAATTCATGAAAATAATGGAGATGGGAATGTAAGGAGAGTATATATGCCCCATGAAATCCACAAGAGCTGAGGCACAGGTGTGGAAGCCCAGCTGTTGTCCAGATGCTCTTAGCCCCAGTGAACCACTTTGAGGGTTACCCTGGGCTGCAGCCCTGCTGCGGGAAGCGGCCCTAGGGAAGTGGTGTCACGATCCTGACTCCTTTCTGGGTTTATGTCACATGCTCCCACTCAGCATGTGCTAGAGCAGGATGGTCGTACTGGGCTTCTCTGAGTCAGATTTGATGAGGACTATTGGTGTTGCCCATGCTTTGTGAAATCACAGAATGGCAGTTGATAATATTTGTGCTTGTCAACCTTTCACTTCAAAGCTTTCCCTGTCTCCCATCCCTGAATAGTGGTAGAGTAAAAGCCAAGGGAGTATAATTTCTTTAGGCTCTGAAGTTGTAAAGAGGCACTATGACATCTGGCTGCACTAACAGAAGATATGTAACAGTATTACCTTTCTCAATTCTTACAGCACATTTGCAATTATTTTCAAAGGACCTAGGCTTGAGTGCGTTTATGAACTCTATAGCTAAAGTCACCAATCCCAGAATTGGATCGCTCCTACCAAGGGGTTCTGGACACTTCAGAGACCTCACCCTGTGAAGGTGAAGAGTGGCTGGTGATGGCCTCTTTGAATTACTCACAATAACTCAGGGACCAGGAGACTTGTACGGAGCTAATGTACCTTGAACTTCGAAGCTTTGACTTGCAAGGGCCCTTTGCTAAGGTTGCTTGGCACCTGTGTTCCTGTGAGTGGCAGAGAAAGCTGAACACATAGGACTCTGCCTCCTGGATGTGCTGGGAAGGGAGTGCTGAGCCATTTTCATTCCCAGCACTCCTACATCTTACATGTTATATGTAGCTGACTTGGTTCCGCCAGGCAATGTGGCCAGAAAGGTTACACTCCCTGTTCCCAGGCCTCACGCATTGGAACAGAACCTGCCACACAGCACTCCGCTGTCCCTCTCTTCTGGGTGCATGTTGACATCCAGGGCAACCTTGGAAACGGCATCAGTGACAGTTTTAAAACCCACCACCCCTTTTATCCCTATCTACCCCACAGAACTGATAAGAGAGCCTGAGCACTCTTCCTTTGGCAGTGGCAGGAAGCTCAAACCATAAAAATCTCAGTCTGTTTCTGGAAAGCCTATTTCCCTCCATCCTATAACCACTCTAAGCCCCAAGCCAGTTCCTGTGTCCTCTCTAGCCTTTTTTGGACCAGCTGGGGAGCCTTCCTGTTCTCTCCAAAAAACCTCATTAGAAGTGAGTAGCAACTCTTTCATTTCCTCTTGTGCCAAGCATCAGGCAGCACTGGCAGCCCTGACACAACCCATTTTGGGTGTGCGATGCGTGTCTCGTCTCAGGCGTGGCTAGAGCACAGCCGCTGTCCGCATGCGTGGCTGTGAGGAGCAGGTTCCCGCCTGTGTTGCTCCTGTCCCTTCATTGCTGCTCCTCCACATACACTTTGACTGAGGAATAAACTGTTGTGTTAAGCCACTGAGATTTTGGAGTTTATTCCAGCACCTTAACTAACGAACTCGTTGATAAAGATGGCCCCAAACATTCTCTGCACAGTGAATTCCAGTGTGCTACGTAGTGTTTGGGAAATATGAGGACAAATCATTGAGCGTCTTCTAGCTATGGAGAAGGTGCTAACTCTCTCAGTAAAGAGACTGTGGATAGCAAAGGCTTTGGGCTCAGGGCACAGGAACAAAGATGCTGCAGTTCTGGAACGATGGATCTTTTCTGTTTTATGAAGGATATGTTTTTATTCACAGTACTTTCCTAAGGCAAAAGGATGAGAGGGAGGAAAGGGTTACATGTTAGGAAACAATTGGGGAAGGAGGGACAGGAAGAGCCACATCCAGCAAAATCAACCATAAAAAATAAAAACCAAAAAAACTGCCGCAGGCCCAAGAGAGCTGCAGGTCAGGATCGAAGGGACAGGTTGGATGCAGGCAGGTACATATTCCCCATACTTCCTATATGCAATGTTTAATACAGTGCTTTGTTTTCTGGCAACACACATGCAAATACATTTATCATATTTCTGTTCAAAAAGCTTCGGCATCTGTGCCCCACTTCTCCCATCTGCAGGAGTTTCTGGTGCACACGTATGGTTCTATCTGAATCTCCTGCCCACTCCCAGTTTCTGTGCAGAGGGCTCCCTGCTGCTTGTCTGTATCTTTGCAGTGAAATACAATGCTCAATAATAGAGCAATGGTGTGGGGTAAGTAGGAAAGAAGGAATAGTCGTTAGGGACCTCACTGTTTAGGTCCTACCTGTCAAGGTGTGGGTGCCACTTAACTGCGGTTGTGTTTAGGGAAATGCTGGAGTCAGGAGGAATCTGTAGATGTGGATGCAGCGTCACATTTTAGAGGAGCTGCAACATCAGGTCTTGGCAAGAAACCTCAGATGTGAAGGCTGAGGCAAGAATAGAACACGCAGCCTGGTTGGAGTCAGATTGCCTGGAACAGAGAAATCAAACTACACTCAAAATGGACAGATGATTATGGTCATACCTGACTTGTAGGAAGAAGGCAGATCTTAGGTCATTCTGAGATGGATAAGTTACTTGTTTCACATGGCTACTGGACTGATTAGATTTGCAGCAGATTTGGTGTATCTGGATTTCATCAAGACATCAGAGAAAGTCTTACATGACCAATTTGTGGGTAAAATATATATTATATGTGGCTGGGAGAAGAATCTTGACTGATAACGGATGTACCATGTTTATTCTTCTGTCACTGGTATAGTTTGGGTCTTAAGTGTCTCCAAAAGGTCCATATATTAAAGGCTTGGCCCCCCGCCTAGCCATATGGGAGGTGGTAGAACCTTTGCAAGTGGAAGCTGGTGGTAAGAAGTTAGGTCACTAGGGCATGACTTTGAAGTGGACTGTGAATCCCTGGGTTCTTGCTCTTCCTTTTACTTTGCCGCTATGAGGTGAACAGGTTTGATAGGCCACATCCTCGTACCATGCTGTACTGTTCCCTCAGTGGGGGACTAGAAGTGATAGATCCAACAGACCATAGACTGGCACCTCCGAAACTGTGAGCCCAAATCAATCTTTCCTCTTTATAAGTTGATTTATCTTAGGTCCTTGTTACAGTAATGAAAAGGTGACTAATAATCAACTTGGGCAAAGGTACAGAAAACAAGTGTATCAAAGGCTACATCAATTGCCTAAAATATCTAAAAATAAAGCAGAGATGGATGGACACAAGTCATAACTTTAATTTAAAAACCTCAGCGCAAAACACAGGATGAGGATGAAGTAACTTGGTCATAATTCAAACAAAGAAAGTTTGGAAATTTAGCTGACCTCAGGTATTAGCTTGCTAGGGCTACTGTAACAAATTACCCTGAATTAGATGGATCCAAACAACAGAACTGAATTCTCTCACAGTTCTGGAGGCCAGCAGTCCAAAGTCAAGGTGTCAGCAGGGCCATGGGTCCCCAGAGGCTCTAGGAAACAGTCCTCACCATGTCTAGGTTCTGATGGTAGCTTGCAGTAGCATAACTCCAACTTCTGCCCCTGTCTTCATGTGTCCATCTTTCCTGTGTGTTTCTATATCCAAATTTATGTTAGAGGGACACCAGTCACTGGATTTGGGGTTACGTATTGTAGCACGATTGTAATGACAAAGACTCTTCCCAAATTAGATCAGTTTCACAGGTATTGGGAGGTAGGACTTGAATATATCTCCTGGGGCACACAATGCAACTTACTACACCCAGAGTGACCAATGGTGTGGTTGCTGCTCAAAGATCCACTAATGACTGTATTCCATGGTGGCTTAAACCTCCTTCCTTTCTCATTCTATTTGAACGAGCCCATGCCCTCTTCTGGGGCTTCAGTAACATTTATGTTATGATAACTCCATAATCTTGTGGAGATGTCCTGGAATGTGATTAACCATCTCTACTTAAATATTTACGGTACTTCAATGAAATACATGCAAAATTAAAGTTATTCTTCCTCATTTTTTAAACATGTATGTCATGGTTGGGATCAAAATGTCCCCTAAAATACTCATGTGTTCAGAGGCAGGACTTTGTAGAATATCACCAGGTGTCTCAATGTGAGTTCAGAGCCTGGTCTTGCTTTGTGGTGGAAGGTTTCACAGAAAGGCAGGGTTTAAAAAAGGCTTTGAAGAATGGGAAAGAGCTGGAGAGGTGGGTCTGCTTCATGCTGAAGATGGAACCCAGAGTCTCACATATGCTAAGCAAACACTGTCCCACTGAGCTACGCTTCCAGCCCCAGAGGTCCACTGCAGGAAAAAGGGCTGACAGAATAGCCTGGGAGAAGAGCAAACATGACCAGAGACACAGGCAGGTACTCCTCCCACTTTCATTCACAGCCTCAGCATCTGCACTCAGCCTTGCAGAGTTCTGATTTCCTTAGCTGAAGCCAGTGAGGAAGTCAGGAGGAGACTGGCCTGAGAACTTGCTAAAACTTAGGAGTCGTGTCCTATGGTGAAAGCGAATGGACTCTTTGCCTCCTGAGATCCTTCAAATATTTGGGGTTCACTGGATGAATCAGAGGTGACTCAGCTGCTGAGAAGAAGGATAAGAGGAGGGGAAGCCCCTGGGCCTACTGCCCTACTGTTAGCCTGAGAACTCAGCTATGTCCTTTGTACCTACTTTCATCTACCATTAACCGAAAATCCAATTAACAATGACTTAATCAAGAGGAAAATGATTATCTCACAGGGTGAAAATGCTGAGGTAGTTCTGATCTACTGGTGGTTACACCGTGGGTGGGGCCAACAAAGTCATTTAAGTCCTACTTCTTACTGTAGTTTTGTTTGTTGTTTTCTGTGTGTCATTTCATCCTCTTCGGTTTAAGAGTCCCCAGAAGCCTTCAGTGAATCCAGGCTTTAAATGTGGATAACATTCAGAGGCAGATAAAAGCCTAGTTTCCTTGCTGCTTCTAAGAGAGAGAAAAATATTTTTCCAGTAGTCCTTCAGTCCTATAGGGATGCAGGCCACCTCTCATGTCTTGTTGGTCAAGTGATACCATAAACTCATAAATCAGTGACTGGACAGGAGAAATAGAGGGGCCCCACTCTCCTGAACCACATGAATGCCTGATATCTAAACAAAATCAAGATACTTTATCAGAGAGAACAGGAGACCAGTGGCTGCTACATTTCCTTCTTTAGCTGAGATGAAGACCAATCAGGGGCGATATGACCAGTGTCAGTTGCCTTGCCTGAACTGGAGTCCTGGTCAGTTCATGCTGACTGTGCTAGGGAAGTGGGATTGGTTCATTGGTGGGATTTGAGGGTCTCATGGGAGCAATAGATTTTGAGTTCAACTAGATGACCTTTAAGACAACTAGTTCTTACTGTGGGCTTTATATTGTGCTGGCCTCACAGCATAGCATGAGATTCACATGTCAAAGATGATTATTCCTACCTTCAAATAAGGAATAGAAATGTATCTTACCTAAGATAACAGTCAGTGATAGGGTGGGGATCTGAAATTGGGTTAGTCTATGTAATAATATATGTATTTCTCCCAATCATATCTCACTATCTTTTTTTTCTAACTTAAGAGTGGTCATGAGTCTGGGAACAAACCTGGGAGTATGATTTAGATCTGTTATATCTTTGGCTAAGAATTAGACTTAAAAAATCCCAACCAGGTGGATCTACATTTATGTAAGCTATTATAAAAGGAATTACTAGGACACTGAAATGAAAATGTCATTAAGATATATAAGCAGGTTCCACTTTAAATTAATCTAACAAACACACATATCACTCCGTCAAATTACTATAAAGTTGTTAAGACACTGTTAATTTCTGGACTAACCCTGCATGCAGTGGTAACAGGCAGTCTATGGGCCAGCACTAGTTCTCCACAGACTGCAACTCAGGATGTGTGATGTTCAAATGTCTCAGCTGAGATGATGCTGGGAAAGTTACTGGTTGTATTAAGCCAAACATCAGAGGAAGAGGGTAAATTGTGCACCGCTGTTTTCTGGGGATTTCTGTTTTCACCAAAAGATTTATATTAGAATTGAGGAAACAATCTGGCCCACCTCCCTCCCTTCCTGCCTGCCTTCCTTCCTATTATTATTATTTATTATTTTTTGGTACTGGGTACTGAACCCAGGGAAGCTGATCTATATTCCCAGCTCTTAATTTTTACAAAAATTTTAAGACAGTGTGACAGTTACGTTTAATTGTTATGTTGATGAGATTATGAAACTCATGGAGCTGTGGTTGGATCACGGGGTGTTATAGTCATCAGTGGATTAATCCAGTGGGGCCCAGGTGGAGGTAGGTCACTGGGAGTGTGCCCCGAGGGGCATCTCTTAATTGTACCATTCCCCTGCTCTGCTGTATAGTCCCCATGAATTTACCAGCTTTCTTCTGCTATGCCCATCTGCTGTGATGTTTTGTTTTGGAGCCACTGACCCAATCATCATGATGAAGCCAGTGAGGAAGTAACCTTGCTGCTTAAGCCCTCTGAAACTGAGGCAAATGACCCTCTGAAACTGAGGCAAATGACCCTCTCCTCAAGTTGTGAATGTCAGCTGTTTTTTTACCAGCAATGAGAGCCCTTATCAATACAGAAAAGATCTTGCTAAATTTCCCAGAGTGGCCTCAAAGTTTTGATCCTCCTGCCTCAGCTTCCCAGGTAGCTAGCATTACAGGTGTGTAGCACCAAGCACAGTAGGAAACAATTTCTTGATGATGACAACTTTCCAACCCTCTGCTATGCAGGAAGCAGTCTGAGGTCAGTTTTGACGTGTAAGCTCCCAGAAGCTCAGGGGATAAAGAACCTGCATGCCAAAGAGAACATCTGTGTGTGATTTGCTGTTGGTTCCCAGTTGGATGTGTCATTGTGTGATGATTCATCTTGGCCAAAAATAGAAGCTTCTTGATCTGAGTGACACCAAGGTTATATGTGGTTAATGTTTGGATATTTGTTATTCTTTTGACGTAAAAGTGACTTCAGTCTGATAAAATATATTTACAAATATACAGGTCCTTTCATTCATTAGGAAATTCCAACTGTATTAGGGAATCTTTTCAAAAAATCTAAATATGTTCTCCTCTAAGTTTCAGGAAATTTAGAACGGTCAATTCTCCAATGTAGCAAACGCTGGGAACATGACCCAGGTGGAAACGAGTTCACAGACACCCGGGATGCTCATGCTCCTTCCTTTCTCCTCCATTCACGGATGACTCAGCACCTCTCTGCTTTTCTTCCTTCTGCCCTGTACCAACTCTCTTCCTTGTGAGGCTGACAGACTTTAGTATCTTCTTGGATGACTCATCAAGGTGTGGCTTTTCAAGCCTATGATTTCTATGTTTCCATTGTCATATTCCTCCACTTCGCCATTTGATCTAATAATTAGAGTCTGTATTTTATCATTGCTCAAAATTGCCCCACCTCTAAAATCTCCTCCTCCAATTGTGTGATCATAGCCTCCGCCCTTTGGTGGTTCAGATTCTCTGTCATGGCCATCCCTGACCACATGGCCAGGACTCAGTCTCAATCCATGGTTGATTTACATTATCCTTTCTTTTTAAAATCAGCACTGTCCTTTCTTTTTTGTTGTTGTTTTTGTTTTTTGCTACCGGGAATCAAACTCAGGACCTTGCACTTGCTAGGCAGGCACTTGTGCCGCTGAGCTATATCCCTGGCCCAGCACTGTCCTTTCTGTGTCCCCTTTGTCATTCAACTTCGTTTCCTGGTCCATTCTTCCAATCAGGCTCTACCTACTGCCAATCCCTTCACCCTTGTCCTTTATCCTGCTCATGGAACCAATCAATTCTGCCTTCCACATGCTCCTCCCAGGCTCCCAAGAGAACCCTAAGGAAACCACTTCTCATGATTGCCCTCCTCCGCTAGGCTCTGCCCAGTCTGGAATCTGCTACATTTCTCTGGAAATGCTATCAGCATTTCTGCAAACATCCCTTCCAGTCTTCATCTTTTCCTTGAACTTTACATTCTCCTCTCCTTGCTCATTCACTTAAAAGAAAATAGAAACCATATGATGGAAGCAACCTCAACTTCCTGGTGACAATTCCTTAAGCCAACTTGCTTCGCTACCTATTACCTCTGCTTCCTTCCTGTGATTGCTCAGTGGAGGGTCTTCCTTGTTTCAAAGGCAGTTCCTTCCTCTGTCTGCATCCTAGCACCTGCTTTTTAAGGAGCCTGACTTACCTCTTTTCTCATCTCTCCATTTTTCACTGCCTGCCTTCTACTGGCCTAGTGTTTTGAAAGAACTCTTCATACCTGTCATCTTCCTCTTTTCAATCCCCATCTCATGCCAACTAGTCTATCTCCCCTCTAACCTCATATGCTTCTCTATTAAGTCAACCATGGCTCCATTTACCACCTGACTTGGTGGCCCTCTAGCACCTGACTTGACTGACTGCTTTTGAAACTTTCTTTCCTTGTCCTTAGGAAAGAGGATATGCTCTCCTGCTGTTTCTTTTACCACTCAGGCACATCTGAAGGAATTCCTTTATCAACTTTGCCTGCTCTGACTTATTAATATGCGGGCTCCCCAGGGTTCTTTTCTCACTCTATACTCTTTGCTTGGGACATTAGGTCCACCTTTATGTCTTTTACCACTGTTACAGTCATGACTTCTGCAGACTCATTTCTGTGCTAGATTTCAATATCCATCTAATCATTCTGGGTATTTTTATGTAGAGGCAGCTCCAACTCAGCAGTGCCAACATAGATGGTCTTACCTTGCCCTTCAAATCTGCTTTTTCTCTATCCAGCTACTTAGGCCAGAAACTTGGGGTTCATCTTGGCCACCTAAATAATGAATAATTGCTGAATATTTAAACCATCTCTCATTTCATATTTGTTATCACTTGAGTCCAGAGCGCCATTGCCTCTTGTCTGGTTGGAGCAAATGACCCCTGAGTGGTCTCAGGTAGAGGACGTACGTTCTCTTCCCTGCCGAGTCGCCCTCAATGGCTTCTCTTTGCTCTTTCCATTTAGTACTCTAAGGTACCAGCTTTAAATAATCCTGCCGGTTTCTCTAAGCTCATCAGAAATCTTTCCTCTCATACATTATGCCTTTCCTTCTGTGACTTATCCTTTAGTTCTTACAAGTGTTTAAGCTCCTTCCTACTTTGGGGTGTCAGAACATGACATGGGATAGGGAAGCCAGAGGGTCCTGCACAGGCTTGAGCTAAGTTGGGAATCAGTTCAGATCTACACTTGCTTCCTAGACAAGCTCTTCCTAATCTTTGCAGTCCTAAGGGTCTCCATGCCTCTCGCTCTGCTACTTGCCAACTTCCTCTTCATTTGGCCAATTTCCACTTATCCTTTGTGACAGCTGAAGGTCCCCTTCTCATGGAAGACTTCACCCATCTAGGCTCGCTGCTTTGTTAACTCTCCCACTTCTCATAGAAATCATTGCAATTAGGGAATGACGTCTGTCTTAGTTACTTTTCTCTCGTTGCTGAGATAAAATACCCAACACCCAAAATGAAGGGAGGAAAGGTTTATTTTGCTTACAGTTTGTGGAGGTTTCAGTCCATACTTGGCTGGCTGAGAGGCAGAGTGGCACATGGCAGAGGGCAAACATTCATGGCAACAGAGCACAGCAAAACCAGAAGAGCAAAAAGGGAGGAATGGGGGCAAAAAAAGCCTTTTTCTCCCTTGTGAGACAGGCTACCCCCACCCAGGGGGCATGTACCTCTCACACAGTCTCCATGCCCTCCTCTTCCACCGGCTCAGGATATACACAAAGTAAGCACCTTGGCTTCCTGCTGAGTCACTCAGCCAAGACTCCCCAAGTTGACACAATGTATCAACCATAATGTCATACCACTGGAACCCCGGCTACCCAGGAGGCTGAGGTGGGAGGATCATCAGTTCAAAGGTAGCCTGGGCTACATAGTGAGTCTGAGGCCAGCCTGAACTACGTAGCGAGTTACAATAAAATTGTGTAGTTCCTTTTGTAATGTCTGTTTCCTCCACAGCTTTTAAATCCATGAGGGCAGGAACAGTGTGTGTCTCATTCGCTGCTCTTCCATTAGCATCAAACGTAGTACTTGGAGCATACTAAGTTCTGAATAAAACGTGTCTCTTGTAAAAACTCTGATTTGGGGAAGTTAGGGAGAGGCCAATCTGGTTCCCTTTTGTTTGGGGCTTTAGCATTGTTAAATGTGAGTGTAGAGGTTATTTTGTGAGGAGATTAGAAGAGCTATTTAGTTTCATGGACTAGTCAAATTTACTAACTTAGCCTCGGTGGACAGGACCTGGTAGGGTCAGGCTGGGGAATGATGTTCCTTCCCGTAAGTAACCCAGGAAGAGTCTTCTGACAGGCACAACATCCTGGGTTGTGTGTATAACAGACTGTGGGTTCTCTTGTGCAATGGCTTCATGATCTTGTGAAACTTTTTCTTTTCTCCCTCAAAGAAAGGGAGGGAAAAAGCAGGGCAGTAGGCTGTGTTGTCCCTAAAAAACCAAAGACATTTAACATCATTTTCCTAAAATCCCCCTTTTAGATCTCTAAGACGCCTGTCAAGTCAGGGCAACACAAGCCAACAGGCACCAAAATGTCCAGATAAGTGTTTTCTAAGGACACTGGAAACCATACAGACTGGTGTTATCCGAAGTCGTGCCTTTCCTGCCTGGATGCAAGTCGGCCACTCCTTAAAATACAGCAAAGCAAAAAGTGAATGATGTCATTGCTGTGGAGTCTAATCTGTAACACCCACCCTGCAGCAACCCTCTGGTGAATGATCCATAGAGCCAGCCACTGCTAAACTGCTGGGTGACACTGTGGTTGGGTACACAGCCCTCTGGGGTTATGCTGGGCGTGCTGTGGTTGTGCAGGCACCCCCGTGGGGTGTGGATTTGGTAGGCAGTACTGTTGCTGTGTAGACGCTACCCTCCTAACCCCCTGTAAGGGGTGCTGGGCTGTGCTGTTGGATTTTCTAAGTGGCACTGTTAAAGAGTTTCTGGCTGGTTTGGTGGCATATACGTACTCTGGGAAGCTGAGTCAGGAAGATCACAAGTTGAAGCTCAGCCTTGGCAAATTAGTGACTTAATGAGATCCTATCTCAAAGTAAAAAATAAAAGGCTAGGAATGTAACTCAGCGCAAATACCCTGGGCTCAATCCCCAGTGTCTCTCTTTCTCTTTCTCTTCCCTTCCCTTCTCTTCTCTTCTCTTCTCTTCTCTGTCTGTCTGTCTGTCTCTCTCTCACACACACACACACACACACACACACACACACTCCCCTTGTCGACCTATTTGCAGTTCTCGTGACTACGCCATTTGTAAGTCACAGTGAATCCTTCCCTCTTAACACCTGTAAGACTTAATAAACCTTATCTCTCACCAGCTATTTTCAAGTGTTTTCGTCTGTCTTTCTACAACCTACTGCACTTCGCCAGCACATGTGGGCTGTGGAGGAAACAAACACAGGCCGCTTTCTTGAATTTCAGGTTGCTAGCAGACCTAGAGCAATAATGACAGAATTACATGAACAAAATCGTGTTAGAATCAAATCAAACTTTCTCTACAGTTAATTTAATGCATGTGTAACAGTGTGCAATTGTCATTGGTCTGAATGGCAATGTGGTATCTATAGCAAGCAGTTGACAGGATTTATGCAACTCTAATGACTGTAATTTTTACTTTTTTTTTTTTTTTACTTCACCCAGCCAAAGCATTTCTGAGACCAACTTCAGGGAATTGAAAGTAGGTAGTCAAAAAATGTTACTTCCTTTCTTTCCTTCCCAAGTGCAAGGGTGAGTTGTTCTTTGCACTCAGAAATGGTGGGTAGGAAGGCAGAGGCATTTTAAGGAAAGGCCCTGGTCTAGCAAATGACGCAAATAAGAGGTGGGTGCCGCTGTTTTTCAGGATGGTTAGCACCTACCTGTCCGTCTGGTTCCATGTGGGTATTTGCCCTAATGTCAAGGGATAGACCTGCTTTTATTAGGCATTTACTGTGTGCCAGGCACTTGCCATGTATTCATTCCTTTATTTCTTACAACAACAACCCCTTGAAGGAATGGTTACTCTCTGCATGTCACAGGGGTAGGGGGCATCAAGGTCATGCAGCTGATAGGCACTTGGCTGCCCCAGGCTTGGTGCCAATGCTTGTCTGCCTCCAGAGCCTGCATATGTCATCCCTGTGCTGTGGGGAGAGTTTACCTCTAGGCAGGGTGCCAAGCAGGTTTCTGGAAGCTCCAGGCCCTGTGGGAGAGGCAGGCCTGGGTATTCAGGTGGCCAGAAGCCACCTGGAAGGATGGCAGCGCAGGCTCCTAGGCACAGGTTGTGTCCCAGCCAAGAGTGGAGCAGGAAGGGGCCCCACTGACCACAGCACTCAGAGCCAGGGTGAGGGACCGCAGGCTAGAGCAGAGCTCGGAGGTCATCTAACTCAGGGGTTTTCAGATTTTCACCACAAAGGACTGTTGCTGTTCATTTTCCCTAGGGAACTCTATTTCAAACTATTTCATTAAAAATTTTCAAAGAAAGAATTCTGCTTTCTGGTTTTGTTAATGAGACCTATCACAGATGGCTATGGAGTGGAGCTTTGGTGAGCAGAAGACAACCTGTCTCCCCACACAGTGGCTATGCCTCCTTCCAGGCAGAACAAGCTGCTTTGGCATGGGCCTGTACACACTTCCATTGGGCCAGTGGTACATGGGCACCTTCTGCGAGATTTTTTCACGTTTGGAAATTGTTGAGGACAAGCCCTCTCCTCCTACAAACTGCCTTTGCTTTAGAGGCCCTGGGTTGGATCCATTGATTCAGATGGCATTCCTATTTATTACTGACCAGTATGAATCCCAGACAGGAAAAGGAAATCTCCAAAGTCACTGAATGAGTTAGTGCCTTTAAGCAACATTGGATAATGGAAATCATATGTCAATGGGGACCCACCGGCCCCTCAGAGATAGAGAGCTGACTATTTAATTCTGCCATCAGTTCTGCAGTTTATAAAAAAAGGTCAGAGATCTTCCGGTCATCTCAGATGTGGGAGTTATGCTCTTATGATCTGCTCCATGAAGTGGGAGAGGAGAGGCCTTCTCCCATTTCCATGAAGTGCTGCATCTTTCTTTTCCTTGAGTCCCCTGACCATCGAATCTACTAGGCCTCTGAGTGTTTCAAGGGAAAGCATGTCACCGATGGACAGCATGTGCCGTAGACCCAGCTCACTTCTTTCTGCTTGCTTTCACCCTATGATCTCACTCCCATGCTTCTAGACTGTACTTCATTCCTGGGGTGGGAAAACCTATTTGCTTTTTACCAGCCTCATTTCTGTCAGTGGCCACACAGGGTAACCACACTGCCGTCAAGGTTACAGTGTCTTCCATCCCTGGCCCCACACTCCTCTCATCAGCAGGATCACAGACACACAGTGAATCCCATTTTCCACTGTCATCTAAACTCTGGTGCCTAGGGACAGCACGGACATAAGAGGAGATGAGGTGGCCGGTCTTTTCAGAGAATAAATCTTACTACTTACCCACTTCACTTACCGAAATCCTCATGTAAACCTCATTTGTATGCTCCTTGTTTAAAATGCATACTCCACCTGAGATTCCGTTTAGTCCTCATACCAAAGCGGGCAGTGCAGGCTGCTGTGGGGAAATGCCATAGGCAGTATGACTTAACAGATTCTCTCATGCTTCCGCTGGCTGGGAAGTCTAGGACCCAGGAGTCAGAAAGGGAGATTTCATCCAGAGGCTTCTTCTCTTGGTTTATAAATGGCAAACTACCTACAGTCTTACTGTGTATACATATGATCTCTGCTTTGAGTCTACTTGAGGGGTGCATGGTGGAGGGGGAGAACAAGCTGTCCAATGTCTCTTCTTACAACAGCGCTAATCTCACTATGAAGGCCCCACCCTTCTGACCTCATCTAACACCCTCAGATACCATCCCTTTGGGAGTTAGGGCTTTAATAGGAATGTGGAAGCAGGCGCAGCAGGTGGTGGGGTAGGGACACAAACACACAGTCCATAGAATTGGGGAAGAAATTTTGCTAGTTTTCCAGATGAGAAACGGAGAGAGAGAAAGCTGAAGGCTGCTGGTATTGATAATGACCTGGTCATGCACACAGATGCCGCCCAGTCCTCTCCTCTTTCCGCCAGTTCTGCAGCACAAAGTTACTTCCTCTTAATTCTTAGAAGGGTGTGGCAGTTTTAAAATGTATGCACAAGTTCTTTTATATGCTTCTCTTCAAAAGTTGGAATCTCATTCTCTTTCCCTTGAATATGTTCTATACTTTCCCACTGCCAACAAATTTAATGTAGCAGAAGTGAGGTTTCTTTTTTTTTAAACTTTATTTTCATTAGTGTATGATTACAGTACACAGTGATTACATTAGTTGTGGGAAGTTGGTACATGTCCATAACACATCTTAATTCTTTTTACTTCCCTTTCTTCTTCCCTCCCTCTTCCTCTCTCTCTCTCTCGGTATCCTTCCCATCTGCAAAAGATCAATCTCTGTGTTTTCTGTTATCTACCTTTTACTTTGTTCTTTAATTTACTTATACTTTGGGTTTCTTATATAAAGAGAAACCATGTGATCTTTAAGCTTCTGTGTCTGATTTATCTTACTTCACATGATGGTTGGAAGGTGCATCTGTTTTCCTACAAATGACCCGAGTTTATCTTCTTTATTGCAGAGTAGTACTCTATTGTGTATGAGCACCATGTTTTCTTTACCCGTTCATCTAATGATGGACATATGGGACATTTCCAAGATTTAGCTGTTATTAGTTGTGGTGCTATAAATAAGAGTTTTCATGTGTCATTGTAGTATGATGTCTTTAGCTTTTTGGGGGAAGATACTGAGAAGGGGAATGGCTGGATCAAATGGAACATCTGTTTTTAGTATTTTGAAGAGTCTCCATATTGATTTCCATGGTGGTTGTACTAGTTTACCTTCCCGTCAACAATATAAACCCCTCCTATCCCCCACAGCCGTTGTATTATTTGATTTCTTGATGTTGGCCATTCTTTCTGGAGTAAGGTAGAATCTCAGTGTTCTCTTAATTTGTATTATTCTAATGGCCAGAGATGTTGAACATTTTTCATGTATTTATAATTGTTACCTTCCTATTGAATTTTCCACTTAACTAGTATGTAGTGATCTTTGACTCTTCTGGTCAGTTTTGGCTTGAAGTCCATTTCATCTGAAAATAGAATAGATGCTCCTGCTTGTTTCTGGTCTTTTGTTGCATGGAATATTGTTTTCCATTTTTTGATTTTTTTTTTTTTGGTACCAGGAATCAAACTCAGGACTTTGCACTTGCCAGGCAGGCACTTGTGCTGCTGAGTGATAGCCTTGGCCCCATTCTTTGACTTTTTAGTCTATGAATTTCTGTTGGGATTAAATGTGTTTCTTATATACAGCATACAGTTGTTTTTGTTTTTTAATCCAGTCACCAATCTGTGTCTTGATTGGGAAGATGAGACTATTTACATTGAGAGTTATTACTGAAAGGTAATGACTTACTCTTGTCATTGCATTATTTTCCTGTTATTTATTCCTTTTTTAAGGAATATAAAACAGAACCTAGCCATGGGAGATAGGGCTTTAATAGATCAGAACCTAGCCATGCCCACAGTGTATCAATGGATGGCAGACACTAACTAAAGAGATTTACCAACTAGCAGCAAAGTCTTTCCACCATAAGACTTTGCTCAATCTATGTGGTGTATTTGTTTTATGAGACATTTTGCCATTGTGGCTCCACTGTTTCTTTCTAGGATATCCTTGAGAATTTTTTTGTGCACTGCTTTACTTGTCTTGGATTTATTAAGTGCTATGTGTCATGGAAATAACTTATTTCTCTATCAATTTTGAATGATGGTTTTGCAGTATATGGGTTGGATTGGAAGTTGTTTGTTTTTAGGGCTTGAAATACTCCACTCCAAGCTCTCCTGGACTTTAAGATTTGTTTTGAGAAGTCAGCTATAATTCTAATGAGTTTACCTTTACAATTAATATGTTGCTTTTTCTGTAATAACTTTTAAGATTCTATCCTTGTGTTGGACTTCTGAGATTTTGACTGCGGTGCATCGTGGAGTTCTTTTCTGATCATGGTTACTTGGGTGTTATGCCTCACTTATCTGTATGTTAAATTCTTCCCCTATATTTGGAAGGCTTTCTGCTATTATTTGTGTAAACAATTTTTTATGTCATTCATGCTGTCTTCTGGTTTTTCACTAATTCAAATGGACTAGGTTTCTTTGTATTACCTAGTAGCCACTGGATCCATTTTCCATGCCCTCTTATTTTTATTCCAATTTTTTTGTTAGCACATGTTTGCAGTACATGCATTTTACAGTCATCTTGGGGAGTGGATACATGTAAATAATACAGTTTGTTTCTTTAAAATCCTCTGCCCCTTCCTTCCTCCTTCCCTCCTGCTCTGGTTCCCCCTTCCCCCTTTTTATTCTTTTCTTTTTTTTCCAGCCCATGCTCCACCCCATCCTCCCCACTGGCTGGGGTGCTGGACCCCTGCCTTTTTAATTATATTGATATTATTAAACTTAGTTCATGCTGATGGCATAGAATGTTCATATTCATATTCATTGAGGGTCTGGTATGTGGGTTTTCTTTTTCCTACTTATTTTCCTACCTGCTTTCCTTACCTTTGCACTTGATTCCTTGGAAGAGGTCACTTCCTTTTTTCCTTCTGTCTTTCTTATGTTATTCTCTTTGTTTGTACCTTATCTTAGAGTATATGACCACCTGCATATGTTGTAGTTCTGAACTCTATCCTCACACTGTCACTTCTGCCATACTTTCAATAGAATTTTTTATCCCCTGGATTTCTGTTTGGTACCTTTCCATGGACTCTAATTCTTTTTTTTTTTTTTTTTTTTTTTTTTTT